>VDFB02268800.1:0-67870 GCA_007258455.2 Sequoia sempervirens
TTCTAAGTATTGATGATTGTCCATTGGTTAAGGTTTATGCTTTAGGATTTAAGGTTTATCAACCTTTCATGTAAAACCTTAGTCCTTTGTGCCCTTTTGGTCTAATTTTTCATTGAAATATCATAGTCAGTTTCCAATCACCTGAGTTATCACTTGAGTCATTAAACCAATGTGTTGATCAACCCCTTGATGCTTAGGGTTACCGATTTGTCCCTTTGCACGAATAACTCTTTTATTTTGGTCTAAATTTTTCTAAAATTATCCCATGATCGAGGGTCTTGAAATAATTCCTTTATTTTCATGCGTGCTCCACATGCATCACATTTTACTTCCATCCCACCGACTTATATCAGCGATGCGTGATGCATAAATTTCCTTCATTTATTCTTGGAATCATGCTATGCTTTCATATCGTTGTTTACCTTTGCACTGCCATATTCATAAACATGATGCACAATGCCTCATATTTTATTTTCATCATGAGCCTCCTTTGTATCATGTGTTTCCATCTAACCATCAATCTCAAATTGGAGATGCGCGGTGTATAGCTACTTCCAATACATCGCTTGAGCCCTTCACATCAAAATTATCCCATCATTTTGTAGCCTTACAAATGTGATATGTGATGCACTCGTTGATCTCATAAAGTGGAAATGCATCCTAATCTTGTGCCATTGCTTCTTTTCACATTGGTAATATGCATTCCCTACTCAACACTAAAGGGTGATGCACGTTGGAGGTCTTTCAAAGATACTTCATTGCTTCTCTTTAGTACATCGCGATTATGAGATTGAAAGGTCATTCCAAAGAGTGATACGTGATGGAAGGATAGAGAATATGCTATGGAATATTCCTCCCATCATGAGGAGTCTTCACATCATGGTTTTATTTCATCAAGCCAAAGACATATGTGTGATGTGCGATGGTCTAAGTCTTGGAGTTGGTGGTAAGTTTGAAAGCAAATATGTGGCAGCATTTCAAAGCATCACACCAATTGTTCACATCATAGAATTGTTCACATCATAGATTCATGACAAGGTACCAAAAAGAAAGTGGAGATATGCAACGAGCATGGATCACCGTTGACCATGTTTTAAAAAAAATTGATCAATGGTGGAAATTTAAAAATAAATGACTAAGTTTCAAAGCACTCTTGTTCGCGCGTGTAAGTTGTCTCTCACCATTAATGACATATTTGCTTGTCTTTGAAGATCATGAAGAGTTTAATTATGCATTTTTGCATTATCTTTGCAAGAATTTGGAGAGCACGAAGAGGAGACCTTAGACGAGAAAATTCAGAGAGAAAAAAGCTAGGGTTCTCGAGTAAGTCAATTTTATACTTCTTTATGTGTATTTTCTAGTAAGGGTAGAATTGGGAAAGAAAAATTGGTATGAGTGAAAGGGAATTGTAACCTACGGTTTTTTACAATGTTTGTCTTGAATTGTAAAAAGTGGATTATAGGCCCTACTCCGTTCTAAAGAAAATACTAGTAAGATTAGTTGCAAAATTCTTAATTGAACTATGTGAGGTAAAGCCCTAGTTTCTAGTATCAAATTTGTAAAATCCTATCTCTCTAAGATTCTTCAAGATGAGTCAAGTGGGTGAACCATCTAAGAAAAATGATGAAACTAAGAGGACAAAGGTTAAGGGTAAAACACAGAATCTAGAAGCCTCAAAAGGGCCAAAGAAAAAGAAATGGGTCAAGAGAGACTTTACCCATTTTATGGAAGATGAATTAAAAGAATTGTTTCGTGGGCTGATGTAAGAAGTTGGATCCACAAAAAGCTCAAAAAGTGGAAGTGTTTTTGCTGTTTTTAAGAATTTGTCATACTTGGACTGAAAATTTGAGGCACTTACAAATTGAATCTTAAAAAAAGTTAGTAATATGAAATTTAGCAGTTTGAGATTAGTTTCCAAATATGTAATTTATTCAAATACCCAAATGATAGAAATTTAATTTTGATAGGGATGTATAAAAACCACTTTTTAAAAGTCATTTTTTTTTACCATACAATGCATGTGTACAAACACCACTTTTTGACCCAAATAAAAGTATTTTTCTAATTCCTTTTGGGGAAAGATAGCTAACATGAAGATTGATGAAGAATTTTTTTTGTAATTTTTTTTCTGAACATTTTTTTTATTGAATTTTTATTGTCCTTAATTGTTGTTTTTAAAAATCAACATGTATGGACAACATAATTGGACCTAAACTAAACATTTTTTGAATCTTTTTTTCGTTGTGTAGAGAATTTTCTGAAGATTGATGCCATATAATTTTTTTTACAAGAAAATTAACCAAAAAAAAGTTATTAAAAAATAGAAAATGTCTGATATTTCAAGTTTATGGACTAGTTTGCTTAAAAATTAATTAAAAAATAAAAAATATAATCCAATCTTAAAAAAATTATATATTTGGAAACTAGACATCATTTTCTCTAATGGGCTTTAATTCCATAGATTGATTCAGAAAAAAAGTCCATCATCCATATTGCCATTGGACATTTCTCTTGAACTTGCCTTAGTTTTCTAGTTGCAGGTCTGTAAGAGAGGGGGACCAACCACGTCAAGGCTCTAGGTCACGGAGAGCCAAGAGAAGAGGGCTGCCCTAACTTAACTCACTCTAAAAGATGTTTTGAGACAAGAATTGGGAATGATGAGGACTATAATGTATTGCAACCATTTTGCAGATCCCGAAATTAGGTTTGGGCTAGGCGAGCTAGTTTTTGGAGTCGGTCCTGTGCCTTAGAAAGATCTTTGTTTGAGGACAACATCATGGCGCGCTGGCATCTCTCAGGCACGTTGGTGTCTGCATGGTCAAAAAACGGTGAACACAATACATACTTGCTAAAAACTAACTAACAACCTAGCTAACTAGTCTAGATGGTAAAAACAAAATGAGAAAGTACAGGAAATAGAGACTAAAGTGATAAAACAAGTAAATGAGAACTAGGGTGACAAAGATAATCTCACAAAAGTGCTTGTTTGCTAGCTAGCTCCACATGTACTTTCACCTGCACACAAGCAAGAAGGGGAAAGTTGTTGGGGCTGTATAGGGGCCTGCCTCAGTTAGACCCCTATTTTGGTGTTTCCACCTCCATAGATAGCCAGATAGGAACGAGATAGAAATATGCTATAAAGAGGTAAAGAAAGTAGAAGTTACAATAAGCACTACAAAACAGTAAAGTGCTAGTCAACCAAATCACAAAGGAAAGGAGGGAAATGTTACCACCTCCACCCAAAATCTCACTAGCCAATGGAGGAGAATGTAGACTTGGCAAGGTCACCACAACCTCAACTGTGATGAAGGGAGGTCTCACAAGACTCCAAGTCCACACTATTATGGATTGCTTTGTACTTACTATGCGGAGTTAATGGAGTGTTGCTACTGCAATGAAGTGTTGAAGTGCTGAGAAAGTGAAGAGAATGCTGGAAGTGCTAAGAGAATACCAATCTGTTACTTGAATTAAATGAGATGAAGATGGATGAATTTGAAGGAGAAGAGGGAAGAATCTGCCATTTTCGGGGTCAATTGGTTGAAGAGGGAAGAATCTACCATTTTGGGGGTTAGCTGGTTGAAGAGGGACATTACAAATAGACCCCAATCGAATGTGTAATGCCTCTTCCAACTTCAGACGTGGGAATCCATCAGGGACGGTAGCGCACCATGTGGGCGTCTATGCGTTGCACATGCGTCCCCAACAAATATTCTCTCACCGACACAATAGATAGATGCCAAGTGGAAGGGAGGTAGTTGGGTGATGTGGAATTTCACCTTCAGATTTGATTTTCTAAGGTGAGGATGTGTAAAAGGGGAATTTGCGTAAGGGGTGCAAATTCGCTCCTATACATTTTTCCCCCACTTTAGTGAGCATGAATACTGATGAGTGCTTTGGTAAAGTAGATCAAAGAGTTAGTAGGGTTAGAAATTTATACTTGAACCATCGAGGAAGTAGACCGCGATCTAGAAAACTCGAAAGCACATCATAGGAAAAGGACTCCACAGTTACTCTCCTTGAGGAGTTTCAAACAAAAGAGTCCATAGTGCCGCAGAACTATGAAGCTGCACAAAGTACACTGAAGGCCCTCATGCCAATGGTGGACAAATCTCATAGGATGAAAGCATCTCATAGGCCCACAAACCTGCAAGGAGGAAACCCCTAAGATATCTCACATGAAGGAAGACTTGAGAAGAAAGCACCTTATAGTCCCACAAACTTGCAAGGAGGTATCCCCCAAGATCTCTCACATGGAGGAAACCTAAAGAAGTAAACATATCATAGGCCTGCAGACCTACAAGGAGGTATCCCCCAAATCTCTTGCATGAAGGAAACCTGATGAAATAAGCACCTTATAGGTCTACAGACCTGCAAGGGAGCAAGCCCTAAGATTTCTCACATGGAGGAAGCCCAGATGTGTAAGCACCTTACAGGCCCATAGACCTACAAGGAGGTGTCCTCCAAGATCTCTCACATGGAGGAAACCCAGAGAAAGTGACTCCATAGAGTTAGAAGGAAGCTTTACAGGTGCACCTACAAAGAGACATGTTTACCCATAGATAAAACATGCCAGAAAACACAAATCAGCCACATAGAAAAATAAGCAGATAGTCACATAGACTATCAATAAGTTGGAAGGTTTCAAAGGGGCCCCTTGGGAACTCAGAATGAAGAAGGGTCCACTCAAGGAACGCGTTGGTTGAAAGTGAAAAAGAGACATTTTTTCTCAAATCGATTCATCATCAAGGAATCCTTTCAAAATATGTTCACTTCATCAAGGAATTCAGAAGAAAGAAAATGCTCCCTTATGAGGGGAAGGTAAAAGTTTGCTCCCACCTCGAATGAATGTTTTCAAGTCCTTTCTTTGTGAACCCATGATGAAGGAAACACATTTCGTTAAGGGTCCAAGTCAAGAATGCGATTCTTGAAAAAAGCTTGTAAATATTTTCGAGAAAAGATTCGTTGGCAATAAATACATTTTCTGAAAACTAAAGTGTCATAGAAATGGAATTGTCACACATGAAAGGGACAACTCAAGCAAAGAAGAGAGAAAGATAAGAATGAGCGAAAGAGAAATAATCACAAACAAAGGACATAGGGGTGATATGATATTTCAAGGTCATAGCTGCTCATAAATATATATAAGTATAATAATAGTATATAAATGAACTATCATCAACCCCCTACTATATCAGACCATGTGAGGAATGCATGAGAAAACAAAGTGAAAATAAAAAATATGGTCAACATGGAAGGGAAGCCTAAATGCCCCCAACACTTTGCATCATCCCCAATTTTCCAAAAATCAAGCACAAACATGGAAGAATGATGATACAAATAGAAGAAGGTTTACGACACAAAAATAACTCTTGTATCCAAGCACCAACAAGGGTGAAAAAGGTCATCCAAGAATACATAACACAGTTATAGGGGAACACATCATAACAAACACACACACACCTATTCTAAAGATAAAGAAGAGGCCTCCCTCTAACACTCATCGACCAAGAGGTCATCCGCTTCCTAATGTAGATTGTTATAAGGGGAAGGAGGACGAGCCTGCAATGGTGGAATATTAAGGGGAGGAGCTTCCAACCCTCCCGCAACAAGTGCTAAGGAAGAAGGCCCTGCAAGGTCTTCTCCACTAGGCTCTTGTGGAGCTATGGTCAACGATTTTGTGAAGATCGCTGACAAGGATAGAACTTCATCCAGAGAGTTAAAAATGCACTTTATTGGAGTGCCATGTTGTACCTCAATGGATAGAGAAGGTTGTTCCTAAGATTCACCGCTTGGCTCATCAAATGTCTCGAGAGTGGTGACAAACTCAGGGGAAGCCAGGACTGGTTCTATCACTAAGATAGAACAAGCCAGTGCAGGGCCATCCTTTGGAGAAGGTGGGCTCCTCTTATGCCCTCCATTGATGGAAGGGCCATCATCTACCTTATAATTATTCAGGGGATGTGAACTCCCCATAGACGAGGCAAGAGGTGCAGAGGAAGAGGAGGAGGAGAAAACTGCAGAAGATACCGCCGAAGTATTCAACATATCTACGAATTTAGGGAATGATGGGATGTCCAGAAGGGACATCAAGAGGGGTGGGTCCACCAAAGGAGCAATAAACACCTGCACCTTTTTAGGGTTAGGCGCACATACACCCACAATGAGAGCCAAAAGTGAGACTAAATTTAGTTGAACAAAAGTAGAGGGGAGGAGAGAGGAGGATGCATTAGGAGGCCTTGAAGCATGGGCGGTTGACTTCTCTTCTATCTTCTACAAAGCGGCCTACTCAGACACAAGAGCCTTTTTTTGACGCTTACACTCACGCGCAAGGTGATTTTTGTGACTCTTTGAGCTAGAGACTGGGAGATGCAAAGGGATGGGAGGATCTTGCTCAGCCATGGGAGTGTCCACCACAGTTGTTTCCAGTGGAGGGATAGACTCCTAAATAGGAGCAGGAGGAGAAGATTGAGAAACAATAAGAGGATTCAGCTCTAAATCCTTAGCAACGAGCCTCTTCCCATTTACTACTTTGGGAGCATAAGTGGTGGAAGGCCGTAGAGGCCAAGGCATAGAAGATTCCCCATGGGGATCCTTCCTTCTACCATTTTGAATGGTCCTAGGCTCTGTGGGAAGAACAAGAAGCTCAAATGTGGGACGCTTGGGATTTCACCAAGTGGGCACCATAGGATTCTCTCACAATTGTGGAACATAATCTGATGGTGCCATGGCAGGGTGAGAGGAAGCATCAGGCTAGACAACAGAAGAGGAAGAAGAGGGACCCTGAGAGGCCTTTTCTTCTCTTCTTTGGGCCTTGGCGACATCACTATCAGATTTTAAACAAACCCTATGTGAAACAACATAAGGTGATGGAGGGTACCTCACTCTAGGAATTAAGTGCCCTTTCTTGCACTTTTGATATGTTTAGTACAAGAGGTCCTTTCTAGGTGAGAGAGGACCAATAGGTGCAGGCCAAAAGTGATAAAAAGAATAACTGCCATGCACAATTGGTGGTCTATAATTGGTGTCATTGATCACATGCACAAAACCCTCATGAATGAATTTTAAACATTTGTGCACAACCGAGGGAATTGTGTTCATAGCTACCAGCCAGGGGATACCTAGCTTCACTATGAAGAGTTCAGACCCTGGGATTATGTCAAACAACAAGTTCATGGATTTAGGTCTGACAAGGATTGACAAAATGATACTACCAAGAGGAGGTACAAAAATTATGTTATGTGTACGGATGGTGCTCATAGGTGCATTGTACCCATCTTTATGCAGGAAGTTAATTAACATGATCTCCTCAGTTATGATATTCACTTGAGATGTGGGGTCAACAAGAGCACATACCATAGTGTTCTTGTTAATTCACGCAAGGATATAAAGATGATATGGTTCTCTATTAAAGCCCATCAGAAGATTCTGTGAGGTGAAGGTTATGCCTATACTAGTACTCACAAGTTGCATAGAGGGGACATGAAGATGCAGAAAAGAGGCCATCACACACACTAAATGATGCTCTCACAAATCCCCCCAAAGGTTGTAAAACAAGATAGTGACCCAATTAAGGTTTCGTTATGCAACACTTATGGAACCTTCCAATTGCACCAACTAGGGGTCATAGGTTGGGTTGCAAGGCGAAGGGCCCCACAACACTCATACCTACAATGCTCCTAAAACACAGGGAAAGGAGATTTTAGTACTGCTAAATGGAACCAAAATGGTTCATGTCAGGTTCACCAAAAATGTAAGAGAAGGGGACCAACCATGTCAAGGCTCTAGGTCATAGAGAGCCGAGAGTGGAGGACTTCCCTAACTTACCTCACTCTAAAAGATGATTTTAGACAAGAATCAAGAATGATGAGGACTATAATGTAGTACAATCAGTCTACAAATCTTGAACTTAGGTTTGGGCTAGGTGAGCTAGTTTTTGGAGTTGGTACTATGCCTTAGACAACTCTTTGTCCGAGGATGGTAGCGTAGTTCTGGAATGATAGCACAACGCGCTGGTGTCTCTTAGGTGCATTAGTGCCCATATAGTCAGAAAATAGTGAATACAATATAGACTTCCTAAAAACTAACTAACAACCTAGTTGACTAGTCTAGATGGTAAAAACAAAATGAGAAAGTATAGGAAATAGAGACTAAAGTAATAAAACAAGTAAATGAGAACTAGGGTGACAAAAATGATCTCACAAAAGCACTTGTTTTCCAGCTAGCTCCACACGTACTTTCACCCACACACAAGCAAGAAGGGGAAAATTTTTGGGGCTATATAGGGGCATGCCTTAGTCAACCCCTGTTTTGGTGTTTCCACCTCCACGAACAGCCAGATAGCAATGAGATAGAAATATGTGATAAATAGGTAAAGAAAGTAGAAGTTGCAATAAACACTACAAAACAGTAAAGTGCTACTTAGCCAAATCACAAAGGAAAGGAGCGAAATGTTACCACCTCCACCCAAAATCTCACTAGCCAATGGAGGAGAATGTAGACTTGGCAAGGTCACCATAACCTCAACTGTGATGAAGGGAGGTCTCACAAGACTCCAAGCCCACGTAGCTATGGCTTGCTTCACACTTTCTATGTGGAGTTGATGGAGTGTTGTTGCTGCAATGGAGTGTTGAAGTGCTGAGAGAGTGAAGAGAATGTTGGAAGTGCTAAGAGAATACCAATCTATTGCTTAGAGAATGAAATGAGATGATGGATGAATTTGAAGGAGAAGAGGGAAGAATCTACCAGTTTTGGGGTCTATTGGTCGAAGAGGGACGTTACAAATTGACCCCAATAGAATGTGTAATGCCTCTGCAAACTTCAAATGTGGGAATCCTCCAGGGATGACATTACACCATGTGGATGTTTGCATGCAATGCGTGGGTCCTCAACAAATATTCTCTCACTGAAACAACAGACAAATACCAAGTGGAAGGAAGGAAGTTGGGTGATGTGGAATTTTTCCTTCGGATTTGATTTTCTAAGGTGAGGATGTGTAAAAGGGGAATTTGTGTAAGGGGTGAAAATTTTCTCCTATACAAGGTCAAAGGCTAAGGGTTGGGTTTCCAAGCCTTTCCTAAGCCTAAAATTGAGGCAACAAATGGGTTGGGGATTCAAAATTTTAAAAATGCATGTGTTACAAAACACATGCACGTTCTTTATTTGCTTGATTATTTAAAAAATTAAATACTTTTTAGAAACATGTACGCATTTTACAAAACACGTACGTATTTCTAAAAGGTATTTATTTTTTAAAATAAATGAAGCGTAGGTGTTATATAACACGCTCATTTTTTTTAGTGCATACTTGAAGCATAATGCATACACATTTTTTTTAGGCTTAGGTACTCAAAGCATAACATATGCATTTTTTAATAACATGTACACATTTCCCGTAGGATTTTTTTTTGGCTGAAACTTCCCCTCTTCATGGATCCAACTTCTTGCTTTTACCCTTCTAGTACAAAGCCAGTAGGGAAAAAACCTACAAGAGAGGGTGTGTTGATAGATCATTTGCAAGATTTTGCAAGGGGAATTGGAGAAATTGTAGTGCCATAGAGTGGATGATAGCTCTTCCTATGTGCTTTCAATCATAGGTTGGAAAAGTGTCCAACATGCCATTTGTGGAATTGTGACCTTAGAAAGCTTATTGTTCCTAATGTGTTTTTGGCGGTTGATTTGATACAAGAGATAGCTAAATGCTATGATCCCTAGGAAAGGATTATCAAAAGACTCATGGAACCCTACTGCTAGACATTTCTAGAAGTTAGATAGTGGAAGTGTTCAAGCTAAATCCATATGCAACTATTACAATCAATTTTGGTGCATTGTATCAAGAATGTGAAAGGGATAAGTATGGATATAGGAAACATGTGCTACTAAGGCACAAAAGACGAGATCAAAATATAAGGGATGTGTGGTTTTCACTGAAGGAGGTGGAACCATTTTATTGTGATGAGTTTGAGGATTATTTCAAGAACACCAACTATGGTTTGTGTCAGGTCCTTGGAAGAAGATATGGTGTGAATATGAATGTCCCTCTAATGCTCATGGCTATGGATATTCAAGACAAACATTCAAACACAAGTTTTGATTATGTAGCATACCTTGTAGAGGAGATTCAAAAGTAGTTAGTAGGGTTGAAAGACACAAAACCCCCCTGAGTTTCTCACATTATTCATTGTTAATGCATATGCTATTATGGATGGGACACAAGGCTTGGAGAAATTTCATGAGATTAAGAGAAAGGTATGAACAAGATAATGAGCTGCCTATGCAAATGTGGACTCACATTTGGGATCAGAATTGCTTAGAGTCCAATTATGCTACCTTTTGTAATGGTTTTAAGTTTGGTGTTTTGGAGAATTTAGGTTTGAAGCCTGTGTATAGGATTTATAGAGGCATTAACAAAATTTTAAGGCCACTAGAGTTCAAGGAGAATACCAAGCATGACCACAAATGGGGTGATTGGTATTTGTATTCCAATTATACTGTGATTAGGGTTTATGGATCCTTAGTGTAGTATCATTATTTACTAGTTTATGTCTCTGACAAATTTTCATTCATGGAAATAGTGTGGCAGCTTGATGCCATGGATAAGGAACAATTCAAGAATTCTAGAAAGGGGTCTCTTTTATCTACCCAATGTACTTCTTCTTACTTTGTGATCACATCAAAAGAGGGTATTGATAAATTTATCACTATGATAAGAATTTATAGGATGAAAATGGAGAAAGTGAGAAATTGTGATTTAGAATGATTCATTGATAATGAGAGGAAAACTAGAGGAAGATCTAGTTTCTATCATCACTTCCTCTACACTAAAGATTTCATAAGAAATTTTCCCTTAGATGTTGCTATTGGTGAGAGGAAAAGGCAGTGGATGATAATGTGTGGTATTGAAGAAATAATATTGAAATAAATTTCATTCTATGTTAGACCTTACATCGAGACTAAATATCCCTACAAGAAGGCTATGGAAATGTTGGATGCATATAGGGATGGCACTTTTGTTGGAAAGGTTAAGAAGGCCGAGGAGAAATCTAAAGTTACCAAAAGGGAGCATGATGCAAGAATAAGGAGCCAAAATTGTGAATCATTAGCTCATGGCACCCAAATGTAACCATTGGAGGGACCAGTTGGTGATCCTTTGGTTCACTATTGAATGGACACTAAGGGAGCTGGAGATGAGATGCAAGAATAGTCAATAGACTATGTTCCTATAGAGAAAGAAGTGGAGCAAAGGTTCCCCTTCCCTGTGATGGATGATGTACTTGATCCTTTTGTTCTAGATGATAGAATTGTGCAATGGACATATGATGAAGATGTTGATGATGATGTGAGAGTGAAGGCTTGCAGAGAATTCATGGACGATGATTCTTTTGTCCAAACTAAATAATTCAAGGAGTTTGTAATTCAAGTTAAAAGAAATGATATAAAAGAAAGGATTGAGAAAGCTAAGGCACAAGTAGACCCTTCATTGCAAGAAGAGGTTGAGAAAAGGGAAGAATAAAAAATAATGTAGGATATTTCCCTTATCACTCCATTTTATGGGAGAATATTAGTAAAGGATGGTGGTATCTTGATACTGCCTAGTTTGGATCTTACTTCAAAAATTTCCTTGGATGCCATAAGGAATGATCTAGAGGCTTTTATTTTAGAAGAACATTATGATACTAAAGTGTTTGTCTCAGTTTTCAACCCTAAACTACATTCTATGGAAATTTGGTCAATTCCACCAAATACAAGGAAGCCTAGAGTTGTGAAATCAATTGGAGAGATCACGGGTGATGTTATGGTAAATAGAGATACAAAGATAACACTAACACAAGCTTCTAAGTTTATAGTACATGCAACAATTTTGAGCTTAGACATTGTAGAGATATCTTAAGAAAAATATGATAGGTTGTTGGATAAGTTCAACAGGATCTTGGAGGAGTATAATAAGATGAAAGCCATTGTTGCTTAGGAAAATACAACACAATAGGATTTACCACCTTCCACTCCTACACCTATATTTTCATCACAAGATATAAAAAAATTATATCTTAGAATTAAGAGTTTGAAGGAGGAATTATAGATGGAAAGGGAAAATGTGAAGAAGGCCAAGATAGAAATTTTAAGAGTTGCAATAGAAATAATTGATGTCTTAGGGCATAAGATCTCTTGAATTTTTCATAAGTCAAATAATATATGGAATGTATATAAGAGCATTCATGAGTCCCATCAAAGGTACACTCAAGTACATGATTCCTTTCAAAAACTTTGGAGCAAATGGAGTACAAGGGTTAGTGCTCTCAAGGAAATGATACCAAGCATGAAAGATGATCTTGATGCACCTACACACCTTCTAGAATTGTTAAAGGAAATTGATTTTTTGAGAGAGATATCAACTTTCCATAGTAAGTTAGGTGTACAACTCCAAAGCAAGATAAAAATGTTCAATGAAATGGAAGGATGAGGAGTGCTAAATATTTTTAGTGATGATGGGGTACAAAAATATTTCACTGCATGGAAAGAAGAGTTGGGATGTTTTCTCCCTTACTTCAAGGAAGTTATTCACCTCACTGATTATATAGCTTTGAATAATTCCATTGATGATATGACTAGAGTTGAGGTGAATTTGGTTGTGTTTGTTAAAAAGAAAATATTAATTGATGCCAGATATAATCTGCATAATTCCAAAGTGTAGAGGTTATTGGATATTGAATGGACCATCGAGGAAGAGTACAATGCATGGCTCAAAAAAATTACAGATTAAGCATTAAATAAAGTATTGATAAAATTGTCTCGTCTAGGTTTGAAAGTTGTTGATGCTGACGTGGAAGTTTCTTCTTGTTTTTATGCTTTATGTCCTATATTTTTGAAAGCACATGAACGAAATGTTTACTCGTGGAACAAGTATCTTCTTCAGCAAAAGTGCCTTTTGGAAGGCGATAATATCTTCATCGACGAATGGAAATAGTTTTTATGTCATATGGATATTCCCCCCATGGAATGAAAATATAACAGTATTTTGGAATGTAATTGTGATTGTCAAATGAATATATGACAAGTTTCAATTGGTCTAAGGCTTGTTTCCTCCCTTGTTTTTATAAAAGTGAATTCAAGGCCATTGACAAGGTTGTTTATTGATCTCTAAAAGAAATTTTGTAATAGATAGTACAGATAATAAAAGTCGAGTCTGTATCTAGGTTTTTGAGTTTTTATTTTCTGCAAGGTTAATGTTGTATAACAGTGCTAGTATTTGAATACAAGAATGGCATGATTCTCAAGCCAATTCTCTCCTTGTGTATTCTTTATATGAATTATCAATGGAAATGATCAAAGGTATTTTCAATGATCTTCATTGTGTTCCAATGAATGTATGATTTTATCTTTGTGCTAGTTCAAAGAATTAGTCAAATCACTTTGATAAAATCATAGATTTATGTATCTTGAATACAAGGATATGATAATGAGTTTTGGTTCTGAATATTTGAGTATAATATTGTAATGCAGTGTTGTAGAAGCTCTGTGATGCTAGGTTTTAAGATGCTGTTATTCATCATGGTTTGTCTTAAATTGGACTCCATACCCTAGGTTAAGACACTGACCTAGGATTTATACTTACGTTACATATTCATGATCTCTCACAAACACTACATTCAAAATCATTACTTCTTTATTTTTTTGTTGAAATGTATGTCGAGTTGAATTTTACCATGCTCTGTTGCTTATGAAATGATTAATGTTTAAAGATATTGCCAAAGCTTTACATTCTTTAAATTTTCAAGAAATTTTGTGTAGAGCATATTTTTTATTTACAATGTACAAGATTAATTGGAACATAGGATCTTAATTATATTGTGTGGGATCACCCTCTCGGATCTTACAGAGCCCAAAGTGAAGGGGGAAGGTTATTGTAGCTTTCACTTAGTAATTGGCCAATCCCTCCAATTAGCTAATAATTGGAAGATGGCATTTCCATAGGCTATTTTTGAGATTAGTTTGGTATTTAAAAAACACCAACAAGATCATATACACTTGAGGCTTGATAAATTTGAGACTCAAGTGAGTCCATCTCATCCTTTATGGTTTTTGTAGATACTGTCCACTTCAAACATAATTAAAACAATTGTTTGACTTCCTCCAAACACTTTTGAACATCCTTCAAGTTTCCTTACATTTTGGTGTGAGTAGTAGCACACTTATCCAAGGCATCATCTAGCCTCTTATCATCTAAATTCTTTGTTTCTTCCCTTTCAATATTCTCTTCTAGACCAGTAGAGTACTCCTTAAAAGAATCTAGCAGTAATTTCAACTGTTGTACACCTAATAAAGAAGTATCAATAGATACTCTGAGAAGGCCTTCTTGCAACACCTTGATAACTTCATCAACCAATTTTGTGCTCTTCTGGTGAGTTTGAAGTATCTCCTTTCTTACAGAGGCATGAAATACATCACAAGCTGCAACTTATGGAGAGAAGAGATCCTATCCATATCCACTTGACCTTGTTGCATAGGAATTTGTAACAGTTGTGTAGACACCACTGGTTGGAACTATAATTGCATATATAGAAGATCTTTGAATGAATCTCTAGAGGATTTGAAGGATTCACAACCTATTTTTGTGCTTTCTTCTACTTGTGCATCACTCATCCTTCTCTCCACTACTAGAACACTCTTCTGCAATCTTGTCAACTTTTGAAGGAGGCACAATTTGTTCTTTTTGAGCTTCAGTCTTCTTTAGGACTCCTTGCTCATTTTCTTTGCTCTGCTCAGTAGTTATCTCCACATATGGAGGGGTATTATCTGTCAACATATATTATTTCTCACGTTGCTCATTGGCTGGATCATTTCTTTCCAAGAGGGATGCATCTTGTTGCATTTGATCTTGATCACCCAGAGAGGCTCCCAACTCCTTAAGAATATTTTCAACTATTTGTAATGTTTCTCTCCTTAGCTTCTATATATCATCGTTGTATTTTCCCATAAGAGTATTTACTCTTTGTTTTGTCCTGAATTTTTGGGCACACAACTAAGACAACTTAACTCTTTCCTCATGAGATAATGAGGAACCAATTTTCTCCAAGGAAAACTTTTTCATGTTTACATTTTCTGCAATTTCCTCTTGTCTTCTTGCACTCAATACACCTTTTAAATCATCTAAAAACTGATCCTCTATCTCACCTAGGCCAATATTAAATGTCACCATGTATTTAACAATGGCCTCTTCAATTGATGACTTATCTAGATTATTGGCTTCCAGATACATTTCAGTCCCATCCTTCAAGATTCCAAACTCTATTATAGCGCTGAATAGTGCATCAAAATTCATAGGACTATGCTCACTGATCAAAGGGGTCTCATCCTTCTTCTTTCCCTTTTCTATACTGGTCTCTTCCTGAGAGACTTTTAATTTCCTTTTCTAGACCAATTGATGTTCTTCCTCTTCCTACTCTTCTTCTTTTTCTTCTAGATTGATATACCTAACTCTTGTTGCTTTTTCTTTCTTTCTTCTCTTTGGATCCTTTTGTTAGTTAGGAAGGCTAGATGTTTCTATCTTCTTCAAACCACTTGTTGGTTTTGTTCTAGAAGGATTTATAATATTAGGTCTGGAGGATGAGGTCCTGCATGACCTTGATCTTTGTTGAGTCTCTAGAGGAGTGGATGTACCTTTGGATTTCTCCACAAGGTCCATAGGGGTACCAAACTCCTTTTTCCAACTCAGATTTCATCTTTTCAACCTTTTCTTCAATATTTTCTTTTTTTCTTTTCCAGGTTCTCTTTACTTTATTTCTCTTTATAAGTACCAAGCCTTTGAAATATTGTATCTCTAGGTTTTCTCAATACAATATCTACAATAGCAATGCATTCAAACTCATCTACCTCATAAGGAAACTCCAAAACCCAATTTTTTTTGGGTTCAACAACTTCCATGTAACAGTAATCTCTGCTAACCTTAAATGTTAATTCATTCTTATAATTGTCCACAACTTTACTTGGAATCATTTCTCTCTCCTGCATACGAGCTTGAAAAGGTTTAAAGAATCCCCACAACATTGAATCACAAGACTCTTCACCAAGAAATCTACTCAAATGGTCTCTAATTTGAACAACTATAGGAATATTATCTTGCCATACTAAATTCTTCACTCTAAGCAACTCATTGAGAACATGAAAGATTAAGAAAATTATAAGAGTACCATACCAAAAAGGGTATTTTGAATCCTTTTTCTTCTATAAATTTTCCAACAACTATAATCATAGGAGCTCAAAAAGATCAAAGTATTTTCCTTCTTTCACCATCTGATAAGCCATGTCTATTGTGGTGGAAATGACAAAAATCTCTCTATTTGTGTAAAAATATCTTATAACCAATAATCATTGTAGCATATTTGACTTCTAGATATTTAATTTCATTCACTATTATGGAATGCTTGTCAAACTTGGCTTCGGTAAGCTTCATCACCACTTCATTCTTTATCGTTTTCAATGTTGGGATAGGTTTTGTGGAGCTCAAACCAGTAACAACCCTAATTGTCTCTTTGGTTATCATATGCAGCATGCCCAATTGCATGAATTTATCATGAATTATGCTTAGAACATACTTCACCCACTCATTATCATAGCAAAAATTAGGAAATTTTTTCCACACATCCAACTTTTTCACCATCAAGCTGACACACTTTGGTTTCAACTCGAAATCATCTTTAGTTATCACTTTTTCCCTAAACTCCGCCAGTTTCAAGTGATCATATTTATCCATATTTGAATGAATGTAAATTCAAACATCCTCTATGTGCATCACATCTAAAGGAACCCTAGATAATTCCCCTTCTTTATCTGTTTCTATTGATTGGTACAAACACTTCTTAAATTTAGGTCTCGACCTCTCAAGCACATCAATAACTTGAGGAGTAAACATTATGAACTTCTCTGAACTAGGGTTTGCAAGAAATTATAAATAACTTATGGAAATTTATTGTTAGGGTTTCATTCAAGACTTTAGATCCCATTTTCTCTTCTCTCCTCTTCAAATGATCGAACACAAATATCTTTTAAAGTGTGAAAAATGAAATATAAACACTTTATATGTGACCTAAAAAGTACATTAAATGTAACAGTGAAAAGTTAGGTCAAATAGTGTCAAGCCTTCACTGTATCATCATAGGGACTCCCAAAAATTCTACAAATCTCAACACCAAGAGATTTCTCACCAAAGATTTCACTAATGGATCAAGAAAACCAACCTATACATGTACCAGTATGTTGATGTATATGAGTGAATTTGCACCCCTTGTGTAAATTCCCCTTTTGCATACCCTCACCTTAGAAAATAAAATCCGAAGGAAAAATTCCACATCACCCATCCAAAATGCATCCACTTGGCATTTTTCCTATGTGTCGGTGAGAGAATATTTGTTAGGGATGCAAGCGCGATGTGTGAACATATGCGCAATGCACTGTCATCCTTGACAGATTCCCACATCTAAAGTTGGCAGAGGCATTACACTCCTCATTGGGGGTGAATTGTAACATCCATCTGTCAATCAAATAACCTAGAAATGGCTTATTCCTTCTCATCCTACCTTCAAAAGCACTCATTTTTCACATTCACTTGATCTCTCTTAGCAATTCATTCAAGCTTTGGTGCAGGGGCACCTGGTTTTTTCTAAATAGGGGTCAAAATGTTAGTTTTTGTGATGTTGAGCCAATTTTGTTTGTAATAAGGTCTATTAAGACCATAGTTGATATTGGGTGTTGGCTTTGGTCATGTAGGGTCAATTTTGTAAAAAGATGTCAAGTTTTGTAAAAGTTGCCAAAGTTGCATAAGCAACTTTGCATTTTTGGTGTGTATGGGAAGATGAACCATTGGGGATTCAAAAATTAGTTGGAAAATGATTGTTTTGGCTTGTATATGTCTAAGTATGCCTTGTGAAGCTTGAGGCAATCTTTTGGTGATGTTTTGGTGATCAACCAATAAAGATATACTCTGCTTTATGTGTTTTCCATTATGTTTTTGCTGCTACAGAAGGTACGGCCCCGTATGGCCTGCAAATGATCTAAATTACATTGGAATTTATGTGGGGTTGAATCTACTAAAATTTTCAATTGATTTCATCCAATTTCATTAAGTTAGGAGAGAGTTAGAGTGGTTTTGTTGTAAAATTCCAAGAAACCCTAGTTAGTGAGGGTTTGATTGAAGAAACATGAATTTGAGTCCATTCCATTGGTGAAAAAATATGATAATCAGTGGAATGGAAGTAGGTAGGATGTTTTTGAATTTTTTAGTGTTTGCAGGAGTAGGGGATGGAGTTAGGGGCAAGTTTGATGCTGCCCTAGCCTAATATCACAATGTATCAGGCTTTAAGGAATAGGTAGACTTAGGGTTTTGTGGAAAGGTTGCTTGAAGATTGTTCCAGTTGATAAAAATTGCATGTACAGATCCCATGTGACATAATGGAAGCCTTGGAGTGAATAATTCAAGTTGGGAGATTGAAAATCACATTGTTGCTTTATTGAACTAGCCTGATTAAGCCTATTTGGGAGCGTAGCAGTCCATATTTGAGGGTTGTGTTCCAAAATAACCATACCTACAATTTTGATATTTTTTCAAGGGGCATAAAGGGTATTTGGAATGATGTTCAAATTATGGGTTTGAAGTCTTCTCTGGAAATTATGTTAGGAAAACTCTATTTCAAGTACTAGTAGGAGAATAGGAGGAATTGAGAGAAAATCACCAAGTTAGGGTTTCAAAATTGCAAAGTGTGTTGAATTGAGTTTTTGTTGATAACCTCCACCCTACTCTACATCAAATTGGTATTAGATCATAGGTTTTGGTCAATAAGAGGAAAATGTTGAAGTTTGAAGGAAGCAAAGATGCCTCCTAAAGGAAATCCAACTGCTAGAGAAATGAGAGAGATGAAGGAAAAACATGCCAAGGAGTTGAGACAGGTAAAGAAGTCTTAGGAAGTTTCCTTAGCCAGACTTGTAGCACTTGCTTCAAATCAAAGGAGAGGTGTGGTCACCAGAGACCAGAGTGATCAAGAGGAAGAGGAAGAGGGTGAGAATGAAAATGCTCAAGAAGGAGTCCAAGAGGATGAGTTGGAGCCTAATAAATTGAGAATGGAAAAGTTGTTGAAGGCTGTCAAAGGAGACACTTCTAAGGTGAAGATTGAATTACCCATGTATGGTGGGAAGTTGGATAGTGAAGATGTGCTAGGTTGGATTGATGCACTTGATAACTATTTTGAGTATGAAGAGGTAGCAAAAGAGCAAAGGGTGAAATTTTCCAAAAAAAAATTGAAAGGACCTACCTTAACTTGGTGGAATTATGTGCAGGAAGAGAGGTTGAAGAAGGGCAAGTCAAAAATCAATTCTTGGGACAAAATGGTGGCTAAAATCAAGAGTCAATTTCTACCTAGTGATGATGCAATTCAAACATTTAGAAGGCTCCAAAACCTCAAAAAAAAGATGGATGTAATGGCTTATACTGAGGAGTTTCACAAGCTGAGTATAAGAGTTGGTCATGGGGAGGATGAGGTGGAGAAAGTAGGAAGGTATCTAAATGGGTTAAGGTTCAATATACATGATGAGTTAAGTCTTACCACCCCTAGAACGGTGGAAGGATGCTTTCAATTGGAAGTCAAGGAAGAAGAAAAGTTAAAGAGAAGGCAAGAGAAGCAAGGAAGGGGAAGAGGAAGAAGCTTCAGAGGTAGAGGAAAATTTGGAGGAAGAGGACAGTCCCAAAAGCCACAAGGAGAGACAAGTAGTCATCAAGACCAAAGTTCGGAATCAAGAGGAAGGAGGTCAAATAGTAGGGGAAAATTTGGAGGTCAAGGAAGAAGATTAACTGCATTCACAGGAAGGTGTTATCAGTGTAACAAGATTGTTCATCAAGCTTGGAAATGTCTGGATAAGCAACATTCAACTTCACATGGTGGAGAAAGAAGAACTCAATTGGTGCAAGAAGAAGAAAATGAGAGTGTAAACTCTCCATCACAGCATGTTGCTCCAAAAATTGGTGAATCTATGATGATGAGGAAAACATTAATCAAATTTCCTATGGTGAAAGAGCCTCCACAAAGAAAATCCCTCTTTAGAACCACATGTAAATTTCAAGGTAAGGTTTGCAAAGTTGTTGATTCAAGTAGCACATATAATTTATTTTCTCTAGAGATGGTAGAAAAGTTGAAAATGAAAAGGATACCACATCCCACTCCTTACAAGGTCTCCTAATTGAACAAGGGACAACAGGTCCTAGTTAATGAGAAAACTTGGTTGGAATTTAACATAGTAGGGTACAAAGATAAAATATTGCACGACATCTTCCCAATGGATGTTTGTCATCTACTTTTAGGGAGACCCTGACAATATGACAGAAAGGCTACACATGATGGGAAAAAGAAAAATTATGTGATTGAAAAGGATGGGATCTCATTCACTCTTTCTCCATTGCAAGATGAAGGTCTAGATACACAAGTTGGGTCTAGTGTAATGCTAGTTGGGGAAAAGGAGTTTTTGAAAACTATGAAAGAAGAGGGAGGAGAAGGTTATGCCATTGTGATCAAACCAAATACTGTGATGACAGTAGCAGAAAAGGTTGATGGTGTGCCTAAATAGGTCCAAGCATTATTTAACAAGTACAAGGACATTGTGGTAGATGAACTCCCTAACTCTTTACCACCAATAAGAAATGTGAGTCACCATATAGATTTCATACTAGGGGAAAACCTACCTAACAAAGCTGCATATAAAATGACTCCAAAATAGAATGAAGAAATTAGGAAGCAAATCAAAGAGTTGCTTGACAAGGGCCTAATAAGAGAGAGTCTTAGCCCATGTGTTGTTCCCACTGTTTTGGCACCAAAGAAGGGAGGAGATTGGAGAATGTGCACTGACTCAAGGTCCATTAACAAGATTAGTGTAAGGTATAGGTTCCCCATACCAAGAATGGAAGACTTGATGGATTGTTTATGAGGGGCATGTTATTTTTTTAAGATAGACCTCAAAAGTGGCTACCACCAAATTAGAATTACGGAGGGGGATGAGTGGAAAACTGCCTTCAAAATAAATGAGGGGTTATATGAATGGCTTGTCATTCCTTTTAGGCTTTCAAATGCACCAAGCACCTTTATGAGATTAATGAATGAAGTTCTATAACCATTCATAGGTAAGTTTGTTGTTGTCTATTTGGATGATATTCTTATTTTTAGTAAGACTAAAGGGGAACACATGCAACATTTAGACTTGGTTTTGAAAAGGTTGAACGAAGAAAAGCTAATGATAAATTTGAAGAAGTGTGAATTCATGAAGGAAAAGTTGGTATATCTTGGCTTTGTGATCTCAAAAGGTTCTTTGAAGATGGATCCCAACAAGATGGAAGAAATTATCAATTGGCCTACTTCAACTTTAGTAAGTGAGGTAAGAAGTTTCCATAGCCTAGCTAGTTTTTACAAAAAGTTTGTGAAGAATTTCAGTCATATATGCTCTCCAATCATTGACACAATAAAAGGGGACAAAAGAAAGAAATTTGTATGGTCTGATGTGGCAGAAAAAGTTTCCAATAACTAAAGAAAAGGTTAGCACAACAACCTATCTTAGCATTGCTTGACTTTAAAAAAGTTTTCACTATAGAATTTGATGCAAGTGGGTATGCAATTGGGGCAGTATTGTGCAAAGAGGGCAGGCCTATTTATTTCTTCAGTGAGAAGCTCAATGAGGCAAAGAAAAAGTATTCCTCTTATGACTTGGAGTTGTATGCTATGGTGCAATCATTGAAGAAGTGGAGAAACTATCTCCATCCTAAAGAATTCATTGTTTTTTATGAAAATCATGCTTTGTAGTTCTTTAACAGCCAAGAAAAACTTAGCCACATACATGTGTAGTGGGTGGAGTACCTACAAAGTTTCACCTTCACCATCAAACATAAGAAGGGGCAGTCAAACAAGGTGGTAGATGCTTTGAGCAAAACATTGTTGGTTCAAGAAGTTCAGTTGCAAAGTGTTGGAATTGATGCTTTGAAATGTATGTATGTAGAGGATGATGATTTCAAAGAAATTTATGCTTCTTGTAGTCAGTTCAATGGCACTTTTAATGAATAGAATTCTGATTTCTTGATTCAATATGGTTTACTTTTAAAAGGGGCTCAACTTTGTATTCCCAAATTCTCTATGAGAGATAATTTGATTAGGGAGAAGCATTGTAGTAGCTTGGTAGGTCACTTTGGTGTTGAAAAGACTTTGGAACAGGTAAGAAGACATTATTATTGGCCAAAGATGTAAAGTGATGTGAGAAAATTTGTAGAAAGGTGTGTTGTTTGTCAAAAATCCAAAGGTTGTAGTACAAATACAGGTCTCTATCAACCATTTCCAATCCTAAATAGACCATGGGAGTCCATCAACATGGATTTTATGTTGGGGTTGACAAAAACCCAAAGAGGCTTTGATTTAGTGTTTGTTGTGGTGGACCTATTTAGTAAAATGACACATTTTATACCATGTAAAAGTACAAATGATGCCTCATACATTACAGGGTTGTTTTTCAAGGAGGTGGTTAGGATTCATTGCTTACCATCAACCATTCTTTTAGACAGGGACATTAATTTTGTGGGTCACTTTTGGAGAACCCTTTGGAAGAAGCTAGGCACAAATTTGACTTTTAGCTTTTCCTATCATCTACAAACAAATGGGCAGATTGAAGTAGTCAATAGAAGTCTTGGAAATATCCTTAGATGCTTGAAAAAAGAACACTCAACACAATGGGATTTGATCTGACCCCAAGCTAAGTTTTCATATAATGATTCTGTGAACAAGAGTGTTGGTAAAATCCCATTTGAGATTGTGTATGGATTGTAGCCTAGAGGGGTGTTTGAACTAGGGGATTTGAGTGGAATGGAGAGGAGTGTTGAAGGAGAGGAGTTTGCAATTTCCATGAAAGAAATACACTAGTAGGTCAAAGATAATCTCCAAAAGAGTGTGGAAAAATACAAGCATGATGCTGATAAGAAAAGGAGAGAAGTTCACTTCAAAGTTGGAGATCTATTCTTAGCTCATTTGAGGAAGGAAAGGCTTCCTAAGGGAAAGTATTCAAAGCTACAGATGAAGAAGATAAGGCCATGTAGAGTGGTCCATAAATTTGGAGCAAATGCATATGAGATAGAAATCCCTCATGGAGTTGCTATCTCTCCCATTTTTAATGTTTCTGACCTATACCATTTTAAAGGAGTTGTGATTGCAGGTTAAGATGTAGGTACATCAGAGGTTCCAGATGAAGATTGGATTAGAGATTTTCCACTAAGTCAACCATTAAAGCTTGAGAGTATTTTGGATACTAAGGAAACCAAAAAACAAGGCATAAGGTGTATTATGAGTATGTGGTGAAGTGGAAAGGCCTTCCAATGGAGGATGCCACCTGGATGACAAAGGAAGATATCAAAAAGCATGGTGCGACAGTTGAAGATTTTCTCTTAAGTGGAACTTGAGATTTTGTTTTCCCCGGGAGTATGGTGTAGGGGCACCTGAGTTTTTTATAAATAGGGGTCAAAATGTTAGTTTTTGTGATGTTGAGTCAATTTTTTTTGTAATAAGTTCTATTAAGACCATAGTTGATGTTGGGTGTCAGTATTGGTCATGTGGGGTCAATTTTGTAAAAAGATGTCAAGTTTTGTAAAAGTTGCAAAAGTTGCATAAGCAACTTTACATTTTTGGTGTGTATGGGAAGATGAACCGTTGGGGATTCAAAAAGTAGTTGGAAAATGGTTGTTTTAGATTATATATGTTTAAATATGCCTTGTGAAGCTTGAGGCAATCTTCTGGTGATGTTATGTGATCAAACAATAAAGATATACTCTATTTTTTGTGTTTTCCATTGTGTTTTCTCCACTACAAAAGTTAGTATGGCCCCGTACGACTTGAAAATGATATAAATTGCATTGTAATTGATGTGGGGTCAAATCTACTATCATTTACAATTGATTTCATCCAATTTAATTAAGTTAGGAGAGTTAGAGTGGTTTTGTGTAAACTGCCAGGAAACCCTAGTTAGTGAGGGTTTGATTGATGAAACATGAATTTGAGCCCATTCCATTGGTGAAAAAATTTGATAATCAGTGGAATGGAAGTAGGTAGGATATTTTGAATTTTTTAGTGTTTGCAGGAGTAGGGGATGGAGATAGGGGAAAGTTTGATGCTTCCCTAGCCTAATATCACCATGTATTAGGCTTTAGGGAATAGGTAGACTTAGGGTTTTGTGGAAAGGTTGCTTGAAGATTTTTCCAGTTGATAAAAATTGCATGTATAGACCCCATGTGACATGATGGAAGCCTTGGAGTGAATAATTCAAGTTGGGAGATTGAAAATCACATTGTTGCTTTGTTGAACTAGCCTATTTAGGAGCGCAACAACTCAAATTTGAGGGTTATGTTCCAAAATAACCATACCTACAAATTTGATATGTTTTCAAGGGGCATAAAGGTTATTTGGAATGATGTTAAAATTTTGGGTTTGAAGTATTCTTTGGAAATTATGTTAGAAAAACCTTGTTTCAAGTACTATTAGGAGAATAGGAGGAATTGAGAGAAAATCACCAAGTTAGGGTTTCAAAATTGCAAAGTGTGTTGAATTGAGTTTGTGTTGATAACCTCCACCCTGATCTACATCAAGCTTCTTCACATTTCTCAAGCATTTCACTCCATTTCTTTTATTCTTCAGCATTCTAGAACTCCATTTTTGAGCATTGTAGCTACTTGACACTCCATCAACTCCACATTGCACATGCGAGGCCACCATAGAAGTTGTGAGTTTGGAGTCTTGCGATACCTCCCTTCACCACAATTGTAGAGGTGGTGACTTTACCAAGTTTGTTGCTTGCATTCTCCCTTCATTGGCCTTGAGAGCCTTTGGGTGGAGGTGGTAACACTTCATTCATCTCCGTTGTGATTTGATAGAGTTGCATTTGTCTTTTGTAGTGTTCATTTCACTTCTTTCAATATTCTTTATCATACTTTCTACTCCATTGCTTTTTTGGTTGTCTATGGAGGTGGGAACACCAAAGCAAGGGTCTAACTGAGGAAAATCAACACTTTTATGAGATCATATTTGTCACCTTAGCTTTTATTTACTTGCTTTATCATCTCCTTCTTTACTTTTCGTACCTTATCATTTTTTTCTTCTCATTAAGATCAACTAGCTAGGATGTTAGTAGGTTTCTAAGCTTTTCTTCATTGTACTTTATGTTTTTTTTCCATACGGGTTCCAACACGCCAGAGAGATGCCAACATGTCATGTTGTCGTCCCAGACCCACGTTATCGTCCTCAGATAGAGAGTTATCTGAGGTATAGTTCAAACTCTAAAAAATGGCTCGTCTAGCCCCAAATAGAATTTTGGGTCTATAGAGTGACAAAAGTACTTCATAGTGCTCTTCATTCTTGATCCTCACTGGAAAAAATCCCTTTAGAGTGAGGTAAGTTAGGGAAGCCCTTTGCTCTTGGCTCTCTATGACCTAGAGCCTTGACGTGGTTGGTCCCCCTCTCTTACTTTTTTGGTGAACCTGACATGAACCATTTTGG
Organism: Sequoia sempervirens; assembly: GCA_007258455.2. Taxonomy (NCBI): domain Eukaryota; kingdom Viridiplantae; phylum Streptophyta; class Pinopsida; order Cupressales; family Cupressaceae; genus Sequoia; species Sequoia sempervirens. The sequence continues at coordinate 25,551 of VDFB02268800.1, forward strand.
TTTCGTTTTTATAGTGTTGAAGGGTCCTTGCATTCTAGGAGTATTATAGGTACGAGTGTTGTAAGGAGTTTCACTTTACACCCCAACCTATGACCCCTAGTAGGCATAGTTGGAAGGTTCCGTCAGCATTGCAGAACGAAGCCTTAACTGTGTCACTATCCTATTTTAAACCTTTGGGGGGCTTTGTGAGAGTATTGTTTAGTGTACGTAATGGATTCCTTCTTGCATTTGTCTATCCCCTCTATGCAGCTTGCGAGTAGTATTCCAGGTATAATCTTTAGCTCGCACGACCTATTGATGGGTTTTAATAGAGAACCATCTTCTCTTTACATCCTTGTGCGAATCAACAGAAACACTGTAGCGGGTGTTCTTGATGACCTGACCTCTCAGGTGAATATTATAATCGAGGAGATTATGTTAATTAACTTCCTGCATAAAGATGGGTATGACGCACCTATGAGCACCATTTGTATGCCTAATGGAATTTCTATGCCCCCCCTTGGTGGCATCACCTTGTCGGTCATTATTGGACCTAAGTTTGTAAACCTATTTTTTGACATAATCTCGAGGTCTAAACTCTTCAGAGTGAAGTTGGTATCCCCTAATTAGTAGCTATGAATACAGTTTCCTCAATTGTGCATAAATGTCTAAAGTTTATTCATGAGGGTTTAGTGCATGTGATCCATGAAACCGGTTATAAACCGTTGGTTGCTCATGGTTGCTATTCCTTTGACCACTTCTAGCTTGCACCCATTGGTTCATTTTTTCCTAGGAAGGACCTCTTGTGCCAAACTTATGATAAGTATAAGAAAGAGCACTTAATGCCTAGAGTGAGATACCCTCCATCACCTTATGTTGTTTCACATAGGGCTTGTTTAAAAGCCGATAGTGATGCCACCTTAGCACATAGAAGGGAAGAAGATAAGTCCTCTTGGGGTTCCTCTTCATCCTCTTCCACTATTTAGCCTGCTACTTCCTCTAGCCCTACTATGGCATCATTGAATTCTGCTCCATGTTTGTGAGAGAACCCTATGGTGCCCACTTGGCGAAAGCCCAAGCGACCTGCATTCAAACTTCCTATTCTACTCATGGAGCCTAGGCCCATTTGATATGGTAGAAGAAAGGGTCCCCGCAAAGAATCCTCTATATCTCGGCCATTGTGGTCTCCCATCGCTCCTACTCCTAAAGCGGTGAATGGGAAGAGGCCCATCCTCAAGGCGGTAAATCCAACTCCCCTCATTGTTTCTCAACCTCTTCCTCCTACTCCCATTCAAGACTCTATCCCTTCACCAAAGATAGTTGTGATGGACACTCTTATGGCTGATAAAAATATTTTAGTCCCATCCCAACAGTCGGCCTTTAGCTCAAAGAGTCATAGAAATCGCCTTGCGTGTGAGTGCAAGCGCTGACAAAAATCTCTAGCGGTTGAGCAGGCTGCTTTGCAGAGAAAGGAAGAGGAGTCAACCCCCATTTTTTAGGGCCTCCTGATGCATCCTCCTCTCTCCTCCCTTTTCTTTTGTTCAATCAAATTTATTCCTACTTCTGGCTCTCGTTGTGAGCATGGATGCACCTAATCTTAAAAAGGTGCAGGTGTTTATCACTCCTTCAGTCGAGCCACCTCTTTTGATGTCCCTCCCAGACATCCCACCATTTTCTAAACTCGTGGACATTCCAAATACTTTAGTGGTGTTCGCCACAGTTTTCTCCTTCTCCTACACACCTCTTGCCTCTTCTGTGGGGAGTTCACATCCTCTGACAAAGAAGAAAGAAAAAGTTGGCCCTTCCAACAATGGGGGTTATAAGAAGAGTCCACCCCTTTCAAAGGGTGATCCTGAGTTAGCATGCACCATCCTTGTGATGGATCTAGCTTCAACTTCCCCTAAGTTTGTCACTACTCCTGAATCATTTGGTGAGCCAAGAAATGAATCTCGGGTGCCACCCTGCCTGTCTATTTGAGGTACCATATGGCACTCTCGTAAGGTGCATGTTTAACTTTCTAGATGAGGTCTCAGCCTTGTTAGCGATCTTCACAAAGTCGCTAACCATCACTCCACAAGAACCTAGTGGAGAAGACCTTATGAGACCTTCTTCCTTAGCCCTTGTTGTGAGATGGTCAGAAGCACCTTCCCTTAATATTTTGTCATTGCAGGCTCATCCACCTTCCCCTTATAATGATCTAGATTGAGAAGTGGATGACCTCTTGGTCGATGAGTGTTAGGGGGAGGCCTCTTCTTTATCTTTAGATTATATGTGTGTTTTTTGTGATGTGTTCCCCCATGCTTGTGTTATGTGTTCCTAGATGAACCTTGTCATCCTTGTAGGTGCTTGGATATTGGAGTGATTATGTGTCGTAAAACTTCCTCTATGTGTTCCATCATTCTTCATCTGTTATGTGTATTGACTTTTGACAAATTGGGGCTGATGCAAGGTGTTGGGGGAATTTAGGCTTCTCTTCCATGTTGACCCAATTTTTTATTTTTATTTTATTTTCTCGCGCATTCTTCACATGGTTTGATATAGTAGGGGGGTGATGACAGTTCATTTATATACTTTACTATACTTATATATATTTATGAGCAGCTCTAACCTCGAAATATCAAATCACCCCTATGTCTCTTGTTTGTGATGTTGTCTCTTTTCTTTTTCTCTTTTATCTTTCTCTCTTCTTTGCTTGGGTTTTCCCTTGTATGTGCAACAACACCACCACCATATCTACTTTGATTTTCAGAAAATGCATTCATTGCCAATGAATCTTTTCTTGAAAATATTTGCAAACCCTTTTCCAAAGATCACATTCTCAACTTGGACCCCTAATGAAACATGTTTCCTTCATCATGGGTTCCTGAAGAAAGAACTTGAAGAACTTTACTCTAAGGAGGGAGGAACTTTTCCTACAAAAGAAGCCTCGACCTTCCCCTCATGAGGGGGAATTTTCATCCTTTTGAATTCCTTGATGAAGTGAACATCTTTCAAAAGAGTTCCTTGATGTTGAATTGATTTGCAAAAAAAGTTTCTATCACTTTCAAAGAGCGTGTCCCTTGAGTGCACCCCTCTTCTTTTGAAGGGTTCCCAAGGGACCCCTTTGAAAGCCTTTCAATTTGTTGACTATTTGTGTGACTGTTTTCTTGTTTTCCTGTGTGGTTTTTTTTGTTTTTTGGCATGTTTTATCTGCAAATTAACATGTTGCTTTTTCGATACACTTGTGAAGCTAGTTTCCAATCTGACTATGTAGAGTCCCCTTTCACTGGGCTTCCTTCATGAGAGAGTACTTGGGGGAATGCCTTCTTGTAGGTCTATGGGCCTGTAAGGCGCATCTTGTGGGATTTGTCCATCGTTGGTTTGAGGGACTTCGGTGTACTTTGTGCAACTTCATAGTTCTGTGGGGCTATGGATTCTTTTTGTTCAAAACTCCTCAGGAGAGAGTACATGTGGAGTCCTTTGCCTACCCTGTGCTTTTGAGTTCGCTAGATTCACAGTCTACTTCCTCAATGGTTCAAGTATACATCTCTAACTTTTTGATCTACTTTACTAAACACTCATCAATATTCACTCACTAAAGTGGGGGAAAAATGTATAGGAGTGAATTTGCACCCCTTGTGTAAATTCCCCTTTTGCATACCCTCACCTTAGAAAATAAATCTAAAGGTGAAATTCCACATCACCCATCTAGAATGCATCCACTTGGCATTTGTCCTATGCATCAATGAGAGGATATTTGTCGGGGACACAAGCACGACACACGAACATCTGTGCAGTGCGTTGTCATCCCTTATAGATTCCCATGTTTGAAGTTAGTAGAGGCGTTACACTCCTCATTGGGGATGAATTGTAATGTCCTTCTATCAACCAATTGACCCAAAAATGACTTATTCCTTCTCATCCTACCTTCAAAAGCATCCATTTTTCACATTCACTTGATCTCTCTTAGCAATTCATTCAAGCTTTTCATTTCTCAAGTATTTCACTTCAGTTCTTTCATTCTTCAGCATTCTAGCACTCCATTTTTGAGCATTGCAACAATTTGAAATTCTATCAACTCCACATTGCATGTGGGAGGCCACCATAGAAGTTGTGAGCTTGGAGTTTTGTGAGACCTCCCTTCACCATGGTTGTGACAGTGGTGACTTTTCCAAGTTTGTTGTTTGCATTCTCCCTTCATTATCCTTGAGAGCCTTTGGGTGGAGGGGTAACACTTCATTCCTCTCCTTTGTGATTTGATAGAGTAGCCTTTGTCTTTTTAGTGTTCATTGCACTTCTTTCAATATTCTTTATCATACTTTCTACTCCATTTCTTTTCTGCCTATTCGTTGAGGTGGAAAAACCAAAGTGGGGGTCTAATTGAGGTAGGCCCCTATACAACCCCAACAATTTCCCCCCCTTGCTTGTGTGTAGGATAATGTGTGTGTGGAGGTAACTGGCGAATCAACACTTTTGTGAGATCATATTCGTCACCTTAGATTTTATTTACTTGCTTTATCTTCTCCATCTTTACTTTTCATACCTTATCATTTTGTTCTTCTCATTAAGATTAACTAGCTAGGTTGTCAGTAGGTTTTTGAGCTTTTCTTCACTGTACTTTACGTTTTCTGGTCATACAGATGCTAGCATGCTAGAGAGATGCTAGTGTGCCACACTGTCGTCCTAGCCCCACGTTGGCATCCTCGGATAGAGAGTTGTTTGAGGTACAGTTTGGACTCTAGAAACTAGCTTGTCTAGCCCCAAATAGAATTTCGGGTCTGTAGAGTGACAAAAGTACTTCATAGTGGTCTTCATTCTCAATCCTCACCCCAAAGCATCCCTTCAGAGTGAGGTAAGTTAGGGCAGCCCTTTGCTCTTGGCTCTTCGTGACCTGGAGCCTTGACATGGATGGTCCCCCTCTCTTATAGTTGAAGGCATCAACATCTCATATTTGGCAAGGGTTTATAATTTTTTTGATTAAAACCCCCTGAACCAAATGCTTTCTATCTAGTTTTTGGAGGAAACATCTGCACCAAAATTTTGCACAGACTCATTCTTCACATCATTCTCTTCCTTTTTATTCTAGATATTTTTCATCTCCTTATTTACCTCAACTAGATCAATCTTCTTTTAGGGAACATTGATTTTCCATTGGCTTTCATGAACTTTGATTTTCGATCAATTTGTGGCCTAGTTCGACGAAGCCCTAATTTTAAGGCTGCATTGCTAGAACTCCTATTTTTCACCCACCATCAATTGTGTTTGGAAAAATCCAATTTTAGGTCTTGTTGTAGTTTAGCTTGAGGAACTTTTTTTTTCCATCGACTTCTGTTAACTTTGATTTTCCATCGATTTGCAACCTAGTTTGGTGAACCCCTAATTTTATGGTTGTGTTGCGTGAACTCTCATTTTTCTCCCATCATCAACCAAGTTTATTAAACTTCAATTTTAGATTGTTTTGTAGCTGAGTATGGGGAACCTTGATTTTCCATAGGCTTCCACAAACCTTTATTTTCCATTGATTTGCGATCGAGTTCAATGAACCATTGATTTTAATGTTGCATTGCACTTGTATCCTATGAACTCCCATTTTTCACCCATTATCAATTGGGTTTGGAAATATTTGATTTGAGATAGTGTTGTAGATAAGTTTTGGGAACCTTGATTTTCTATTAGCTTCCATGAACCTTAAGTTTCCATCCGTTTATGGTTGAGTTCAACAAACCCCTGATTTTATGGTTGTGTTGAAGTTGTGTTGTGTAATCTCCCATTTTTCACCCATCATCATCTAGGTTTGGAAAACTTGGATTATAGATTGGGTTGTAACTTAGTTAGGGGAATATTTATTTTTGATCTACTTTTACAAACCTTGATTTTCCATCAATTTATGACCAAGTTCGATGAACCCCTAATTTTAAGGTTGCATCGTGTGAACTCATATTTTTCATGTATCATCAATGGGTTTGTGAAATTTTATTTTAAATTATGTTGTATCTAATCCTGTGGAGCCTTGATTTTCCTCCAGCTTCTGTTAATTTTATTTTCCATTGATTTTCGGCCTAATTTGATGAACCCATGATTTTATGACTTCATCACACGATCTCCCATTTCTCACTCATCATTTTTGAGAAAAAGGTGTCTCAAACTTATTGGTGTAGGAGACATCGGTCAAAGGTTCATCGGGTTGACAAGGTGAATTTTGGCAGGATGAAATAACGAGTCTCCTCAACATCCAGAGAAGTGCTTCATCGAAGAGATAGGTACATGTTGGTGTGACAAAAATTTTAGTCTCTTCGACATGCCGATAAGGTGGGACCAAATGATCGTGAAGGATGATGTTAGTAGGACGTGTGGTGGTAATTATTTAGTCAATATATCAATCCACACTAATGACATTAGCTATATGATGATGACATGGGTGACACATACACAATAGGGAACACCTGGTCAAAGCTGCAAGGTATATCAACAAAACCTTCTTATATCAGTGTGAGTTGTTACAGAGTCTCTTTGACATTCTGATGAGACTTCATCAATGAGACTTTTCCATATCAGAAGGAGTCATTTGGGAATCCTCCGATGGAATGATAAGCATATCAAGGTGATAGTGGAATCTTAGTTAGACAATGTCAAGAGTCTCTTCGACATTCTGATAGAACTTCATAGGAGAGACAATAACTATTTAGTTGGTATGGAAGTTGGAATGATAGTTTTCCTATAACGCTTGAGAAGTTTGCATGAAATGTCGTAGTGCATTGGAACCGTGGAGAGATTGAATTCAGAGGGGTTATGCTATCAGTTTTTATCTAGATGGAACATGATGTAAATCTCCATGTAAAGGCTTAGAGCCTACAATTGTATTGTAACTATTTATTTAGTTGCTAAATAATACGATGGATCTAAGCTTTTGGAGTGTGGGGTTTTTACCCAAAGGTTTTTCCCCATGTAAATATTTGTGTTCACATCTTTTGTTCCATATTTCATGTTTAATGATTCTATTTATTGAATTTGTTTAATGCATGTTGTTGAAACTAGTTGATCTTGCATGATCTTAAATTTCATGAACTTTCCTCTAAGAATTAATGGTGGGAAATAAACTATGTCTAATTCAACTTTATGGCATAGTAGTATGTGTTTTTGAGGAAATCTATAGAAATGAATGTTATCAAAGACACTTATTGATCTTAGATGCTCATTCTAGGATGAACCAATTTCCCTTCAATTGGTATCAAAGTTGGTGTTTTTGGTTCTAGGTATTCCTTCTGTGAGGATTTCTTAGTCTGGAAAGCTTGAGGAAATCTAAAGGACTCGAGTGAATATTGATCCTTTGGTGAGTAGATTTTTTTGGTTTTTTTTTTAGTTTCAAGAGATAACTTACAACTTGAAGGATGGTGAAGATGAAGAAAATGGAGTTGGTCATATTGAAATGATGTGATTTGAAGCTCGTAGTTGACAAAAGAATAATCCTGATGTATGGGGTGGGATTTTTTTGCTTTGTGATTGTGATGTAGCAAAGCTTTCATATTGGGTGTCTATGTGAGAGGATCCTTGATGATATGGAGAAGCTTGGGTTTTTTTCCAACTATGGAGTAATGTTCTTATGCTAGGTGTTTATTCCTAGTATTAGAAGGCATTGTTTTTGTTACCCTGATTGCATGTAGGCTATGGAGTTGATCATTGGATGATTTGAAAGCTTTTGCAATAGCTTGTCTCCCTCAGATGCATGTGTATATTGGTGGTTGTGGAATTGGCTTGAAACAGGACTGGAGTTCTCAAAATAATTTTTCCTTTTATGGATGCTTTGTACTTGCATGGATCAGATTCATGTTCCTTGGATTTGAGGGTTTTATATATTTTCGTAAAAAGAAAATATATGGTTATGCTCATATATGATAATCCATTATTTTTGTTTAATCGTTATGGTGTTTTTTGTTTAAGACTTTTGAGGCTTCCAAATGTGAAGTGGGTGTGGATGCGCATGGGTTTTTTTAAACACAGTGGTTTTGTAGGTGTTACATGACATAAAAGCTTGTGGTTTTGTGGAGCTACAGTTAAGCTATTTTCTAGACCTTGGATTTTGGGGTGTTACTGGGTGAGATAGTTGTAGTTTTGCATGCATGCTTCGTACATGGTGAGAGGAGGTGAGATTTTTTTTCTACATGGGAGTGTCTGTATGTGATAAGTCACTCAAATTTCTTGCGGTGATGCTTGGTGGGTTCCTAGACTATGGTGCTCAGGTTGTGGACCTGTTTGGAAAATCGGATTTGTGTATGATTTGGTGTCTGAGTCATGTGGTCTACATGACTATTATTTTTGAATCTCAGTTTGCTGATTACTAGTGCAGTGATGGGTTTGCATGTTTCAGTGCATTGGATCTATGAGTTATGTAGTTTTATAGGTGTGTACAACCTATTGATTGTAGTGGAATAACTTAGAAGTGGATTGTCTATATCGATGAGGTTAATTCAGTGTTGATGCAGAATATATCAGTTGGCCTTGTCTGTGGCCATTTACACATTGGTTTGTTGCTTTAGGATGAGAGAATAGATGATGTGAATTACTTGGATAGTCGGTTATGGGGACCTATAGCATGTGTATCACGATGTCATGAATAGCTTAGATACACAACTTTGTGTAAGCTTTTGACAGTGATGGCATTTTTGCTTGGTTTTCATATCTTGGTGCCACTTGATATTATTGTCATATGGACATATTGATGTGTGGACTTGGAGGATTTTTCAGTTTAGTAGATGTTTGGTCATGATGCTTGGAGAGCTTAGTTATCACGGTTCAGTGGGAGATTTAGCAGTGACTATGGATGAATGATCTTCTTTAGTGTTGTAGATGTTACTAGGAGGAGCTCTTAGATCCTGCTGCTATAGAGGGGTTCTTTTGCATTTGCATGGAAAATACTTGAAGATGTGTAGCATCTTGGACCCATGGAGTACTGGTCTATTCTTTGAGTTGATGTGTTGGTGATTGACAGTGATGTTGGTTTAGAGTTTTCTTGTTTTATGTCATGATATACTCTTGTTTGTGATTAGTGTTTCAGCATGATACATTGCTCTTGATACCATGGTATGTTCACTTGGAGCATGGGATCTCCTAAGAGGGATGGTAAGATCATGATTTCATGATAAGTTCATGATCCATATGATTGGAGCTTTGACAGTGGTCCGGTGATTCTCTATGTTTTGGGTGCATTGGTCATATGCTTGATAACTTCATGATATTGTAGTGATGCTTTTGGAGTTTAGCATGAGATGGTTGTTTGTAGGTGCTCATGGATACATGGAGAATGAGGTGAGGCTATATTTCTTTTGAGATGAGAGAAGTGTTATTGAGATGGTTACTCTTGATGATATTTCTGCAAAAAGTTCAAGAAGCCTACACCTTGGTTGAACGTGAGTTCAACAGAGACATATGAGGAGATTTCTCTTGGAGGAGTCATGATGGATTGCATATCTTGGAGGAGCATTCTCATTCCCCACTCTTGTCTACTTGAAAGCTTATCACTTGAGAGGTAATGCCCATTATTTCTCTCAGGTGCTTTATGCTTTCTTTGATAGACATGGATTTTGAGTTGCTATTAGATGGTTATGGAGGATTCATTGTGAGAGATGGATGGCATGGTTATCTCCTTGGGTTTTCTTTTTCATTTATGATGATTATAGGGGATGGTAGTGGGCTGATTTCTTGAGATGGAAATGGAGTAGTTTGATCTTCTTTGGGAAGCTTACATCTATGTAGATACATGATGCATATGTTATGTTTAATCTCTTGAGGTTGAATGAGGTTGGAAGTTGTTAGGAATTTTATATTGGGGTTGTGAAGGATATCTTACTTGACAAAATTGGCATTTAGATGTGTATGTATAAGGGCATGCTACATGTTTATGATTTGCATATTTTTCTTTTTATTCTGGTTCTTCTTCATGTATGTTCAAATTCATATGACTTTAGATGTGAGATTTCAATGTTGATCTATGGTGGTCACTAGCTTGTGGTCATGTGTTGTCACTTGGGTGATGACATGGAGGTTCTTGTATCTATCTCTTTTGTCAGATATGGAGAACATGGGAGAGCTACAGAAGATTGTTGAGAGATGTTTCTTGCAGCAGTTGGTTACAAGATTTGCAGATCATTGTGGATGGTCCTTGATACTACATGGCTACACTTTCTATGTGTTGTGATTGGTAGATTTTTTATGCCTTGGATATTTTTTAGAATCAACATTACCCATGTAGTGGGAGTTCCTGGATGTGTTTGGTATTCTTTGACTGGTTGGAACATGGAGCTTGTATTTGTAGTTGATGGGTTGGCTATGTAGGTGGCATGAGTTTGTGATGTGGATACCTTTGAGGTATGTGTGATTGGATGGATTAGCACTTGTTGTGGGTTCTATTTTCAGTCACGTAGGTTAATCAGTTGGATGTGAGTAGTCAGTTTACTTGATTGTTGTTCTAATTGATGTTCTATCTTGTTTTATGGAGGATGAATTCACAGTTTTGTTTGGGTTGCAGGCTTTGAATTTGATGTTGTTGATGCTTTTGTATATCTTGTGAGCACAGTGGAGTGGTGGCAGCATTCTATAGCCTTTTCTATCAGTTGGATCTAATGCTTGTGTTCTTTAGACTGGTGCACATACACTATGGATCATTCCTTTCCTTTGGAGGATGGCTGGAATTGCTACCTGAGATGGTGGACATCTTGGATGTTGCAAGTGTCTAGGGTGATACAATGACTTTGAGCGTTGATTGGGAGCTAGTAAGCTCTTCTTCAAGTGGAAGAATGTTGAGAAAAATGTGTCTTAAACTTACTGGTGTAAGAGGCATCAGCCAAAGGTTCATCGATTTGATAGGTGAATTTTGGTGGGACGAGATGATGAGTCTCCTTGACATCCTGATAAGTGCTTCATTGAAGAGACAAGAACATGTTGATGAGACAAAATGTTTAGTCTCTTCAACATGCTGATAAGGTGGGACCAAACGGCCATGAAGGATGAAATCAGTAGGATGTGTGGCGGTGAGTGTTTGGTTGATATGTTGAGTCACACTGATGACGTTAGCTATAGAATGATGACATGGGTGACACGTATGAAGTAGGGACCACCCAATCAAAGTTGCAAGGTATATCGGTGAGACCTTCTTATATCGGTGTGAGTTATTATAGAGTCTCTTCGACATTTTGATGAGACTTCATCAACGATACTTCACCATATCAGAAGGATTCATTTGGGAGTCCCTCTGATGGAATGATAAGTGTATCGAGGTGATAATGGAATCTTGGTGAGACAATCTCAAGAGTCTCTTCGACATTTTGATTGAACTTTCATAGGAGATACAATAACTATTCAATTGGTATGGAAGTTGGAATGATGGTTTTCTTGTAACGCTTGAGAATTATGTATGCAATGCCGTAGTGCATTGGAACCATGTTGAGATTGAATTCAGAGGGGTTATTATATCAGATTTTATCCATATGGAACATGATGTAAATCTCCATGTAAAGGCTTAGAGCCTACAATTGTATTGTAACTATGTATTTGGTTGAATAATACAATGGACCTATGCTTTTGGAGTGGGGTTTTTTACCTAAAAGGGGTTTCCCCATGTAAATCTATGTGTTCATGTCTTCTATTCCATCTTTCATGTTTAATGATTTTATTTATTGAATCTATTTAATGCATGTTGTTGAAATTGGTTGATCTTGTGTGATCTTAAATTGCATGAACTTTCCTCTAAGGATTAATGGTGGGAAATAAACAATGTATGATTCTACTTTTATGGCATAGTAGTATGTTTTTTTGAGGTAATCTATAGAAATGAATGTTACCAAAGACACTTACTGATCTCAGATGCTCATTCTAGGACGAACCAATTTCCCTTCAATCATCAACCGAGTTTAGCAAACTATGAGTTTAGATTATGTTGTAACTAAGTTTGAAGAACCTTTAATATTTTTCATCATCTTTCACAAACCTTTATTTTCCATTGATTTGTGGTCAAGTTTGGTTAACCCCTTATTTTAAGGCTACATTGTAGTTGTGTCAAGCAAACTCCCATTTTCACTTATCATCAACCAAGTTTGGAAAACTTTGATTTTAGATTGTGTTGTAGCTAAGTCTAAGGAACCTTGATTTTCCATTAGCTTTTATGAACCTTTAATTTCCATTGATTTGTGTCTGAGTTTCATGAACCCTAATTTTAAGGCTGTGTTGTAACTACATCACACAAACTCCCATTTTTCATCCATCATCAACTAGGTTTTGCAAATTGCAATTTTATATTGTGTTGTAGATTACTTTGGGAACCTTGACTTTCCATTGGCTTCCACAAACCTTGATTTTCCATCAGCTTCCACAAACCTTGATTTTGCATCAATTTGCAATCAAGTTTGATGGGCCTTTGATTTTAAAGCTATATTGTAGCTACGTCACTCAAACTCCCATTTTTCACCCATCATCAATCAGGTTTGGCGAACTCTAATTTTAGATTGTGTTGTAGCTGAGTCTAGGGAACATTTATTTTCCATCAGCTTCTATGAACCTTAATTTTACATTTATTTGCAATCGATTTCATTGAACCTCTAATTTAAAGGTTGCATTCAAATTACATCATGCGAACTCCCATTTATCACCCATCATCAACTAGGTTTGGTGAACTTTGATTTTAGATTGTGTTGTAGCTGAGTCTAGGAAACCTTGATTTTAAATTGGTTTGTGGTCAAGTTAGGTGAAACCTTGATATTAAGGCTGCATTGATGCTATGGCACATGAACTTCCATTTTCACCCATCATCAACTAGGTTTTCCAAACTTTGATTTTAGATTATGTTGTAGATGATTTTGTAGAATGTTGATTTTCCAACAACTTTTATGAACCTTGATTTTCATCAATTTGTGGCTAAATATGGTGAGCCCCTAATTTTAAGGCTACATTGTAGCTGCGTCATGCTAAATTCCATTTTTCACACAACTAACTGGGTTTGGAAAACTTCAATTTTAGATTTTGTTGTGATTGAGTCTAGGAACCTTGGTTTTACATCAACTTTCGTGAATACTAATTTTGCATTGATTTGCTACCATGTTCAATGAACCCCTAATTTTAATGCTTCATTGCACAAACTCACATTTTCCACCCATCATCAACCAGGTTTGGTGAACCCAAATTTTAGATTGTGTTGTAGCTTAGTCTAGGGAACCTTGATATTCCATCGACTTTTAGAAAAAATGATTTTTTATCGATTTGCAGTTGAGTTTGGTGAACCCATAATTCTATGGCTTCATCACATAAACTCCCATTTTTAACCGATCATCAACCATGTTTGGAAAACCCTAATTTTAGATTGTGTTTTAGCATAGCCTAATGAACCTTTATTTTTCATTAGCTTCCATGAACTTTTATTTTCCATTGATTTGTGGCCTAGTTCGGTGAATTGCTGAATTTAAGGATGTGTCATGTGAACTCCCATTTTTCACCCATCATCAACTAGGTTTGGAAAAAACTAATTTTAGATTGTGCTTTAGCTAAGTCTAGGGAACCATGATTTTCCAATAGATTTTGCAAACCTTAATTTTTTATCAATTTATGATCGACTTCGGTGAACCCTCAATTTAAGGTAGCGTGCATTTGTGTTGCACAAAATCTCATGTTTCATCCATCATCAATAGGTTTTGGCGAGATTTGATTTTAGATCAAGTGTTTTAGTTGAGTTTTAGGAGCCTTGATTTTCCACTAGCTTCTGCAAACCTTGATTTCCCATTGATTTATGGTCAGGTTCAATGAAACCATTATCTTAAGGTTGCATTGCAACTACGTCGCACAAACACCCATTTTTCACCCATCATCAACTAGGTTTGGAAAAATATAAATTTTTTATTATGTTTTAAATGACTTTAGGGAAGCTTGATTTTCCATTAGCTTCTACAAACCTTGATTTTCCATCAATTTGTAGCTTGGTTTTGTGAACCCTTGATTTCATGGTTCCGTCGCGTCAACTCTGATTTTAGATTGTGTTGTAGCTGAGCTTGGGGCCCCTTGATTTTCTATTGACTTCCATAAACTTTTATTTTCCATCAATTTGTGGTCAATTTTTGTGAACCCATGATTTGATGGCTACAAATATCACTTTTCACCCATCATCAATTGAGCTTTGCAAACTATAATTTTAGATTGTGTTGTATTTGAGCTTGGGGAATCTTTATTTTACATCAATTTACAACTACGTTCAATGAACCCAAAATTTAATGGTTGTGTCGTATGAACTCTCATTTTTCACCCATCATCAATTGAGTTTCATGAACTCTGATTTTATATTGTGTTGTAGCAGAGCTTAAGGAACTTTGATTTTCCTTTAATTTATGGTTGAGTTTGATGAAACCTTGATTTTAAGGCTACATTACAATTACATTGCATAAACTCCCTTTTTCACCCATCATCAACTGAGTTTGGTGATGTCCAATTTTAGATTATGTTATAGCTAAGTTTGGGAGAGCTTGATTTTCTATCAGTTTCCATGAACCTTGATTGTCCATGAATTTGTTACCGAGTTCGTTGTACCCCATATTTTAAGACTACATTGCTATTGCTATCAAACAAGATTCCATTTTTCACCCTTCATCGATCGATTTTAGCCAGCTCTATTTTTATATTGTGCTATATCTAAGTCTAGGGAACCTTGATTTTCCATTGAATTTCATGAACCTTGATTTCCATTGATTTACAAGCACGTTCAACGAACCCCTGATTTTAGATTATGTTGTAGATGACTCTAAGGAGCCTTGATTTTCAATCAACTCCCATGAACCTTGATTTTTTTTATTATTTATGACCGAGTTTGGTGAACCCATGATTTTAATTTTCCATTATATTTGCATTGCATGAACTTCCATTTTTCACCCATTATCAACCAGATTTGGTGAACTTGAATTTTAGATTGTTTTGTAGCTAAGCCCAAGGAACCTTGATTTTTCATTTACTTTTGTGAGATTTGATTTTCCCTCAATGTGTAGCCTAGTTCATGTTGTGTGGTCTCACAACATGACCCATTTTTCTCCTTGGAAAAATGTGGACTACCTTTTTCCTTTGCTCCTTTTTTTTCTTTTGCTCGCTTTGGTGTGCTATTTTGAAGGGAGTTGGTAAAATTGCGAGTTTCATTTCAATCTACTTGGTCTTTGCTTAAGTCCTTGTTCTTTCTTGTTTTTAGTGCCTCTGGAATTTTTACAAATTTTTATTAGTTTATCAAACCCGGAATCCCAGGGTTGCTATGGTTATGTAAAATATGTTGTATCTTTGATGGGTCCTAGTTCCTGCTCGATAAGTCCTCACCTGAAAGTTGTCAATCCCGGTGGTCACATTCTTTTCAGCATTGGTTAATCTGATGGTTGCTTTTCTTTTTCTTTGGCCAAAGGTTAGGAACTAGAGGTTCTATTATGAAATGTTTGAATCACTTTTGATCTTTCTTGAACCTAGCTCCTGATTCCTCTCTTTGCTCCCGATTTAAAAAAACAAATCTTGGAGGTAAGTGTCTCGATTCCTGGTAATATTTCCAAGGTTTGGTACCAGATGTTGTCAATCCTGGTGATTTCCAATGATCATGTATCTTAAAATGCCTTTTCCTCATAAAAACCAAAGTGACACAAGAGTTCCATGTAAGCTTTTTGTGCCATCTTTTTCCTCTAGTGGTGGGCTTGCATAAAACACTCTACTTCGCGTCATATTGCACATTTGCAAAGGACATTGAATGAACAAGACTGATATTGTGGCGCACAAGGGAAGGTAAATTTTGAGAAACCAAGAACACAACTACGAAGGGTTTCAAAGGGAATTCTAAAAAGATTGTCATCATCAGAAAAACCAGGTATGTCTCGAATAACATAAATTGTGTCAATCATTTTACGCATGAAAGTCTTGAGATAATGGTATTTCTCTTAATAACTAAAATGTTGATTATTTTGATGTGAATTTAACCGAATGGTGAATTGAAAAGTTTCTATAAATTGTTAAAGACAACTAGTTAAATTCAATCCTAACTCACACACAAGGCACATATTGAAAAAAATGTAGAACACATCGGTGAAAATGAGTACTTCTGAAGCAAGACTAGAAAATGAATTCAAATATTGCACTTCACGAGCTGTACTGATTGGTGGGATAGTTAATGATACTCATATGGGATGTTCCTCTAATGTCAAATTCCTCACACAAGCATGACAAGAAATGCCTCTCAATGTACAAATAATGTTATAGCAAGTGGGTTATTTCTAGTAGGAGAGTTTCTACTAGAAATGGAGGCCTCTGAACTAGTTTATGGGATGTTTAAACTTCTACAACCCAAACAAAAGAGTTGTTGATAAGGAGGGAAGAATTTATGCAAATCTCTTTGAGAAAGGAATTATATATACATTTGGGCCTCCCAAATTTACTCAAATGTACCCTATAGATATGAAGATGAAGGCTAAGACCTACCTGAGCATTGAAGAACAAAATAGAAGAATTATGAGTACCTAATGGTGTCAGGAGGAAATTACAAAACAAACAAAGCCAATTCTAAGGTCTATGTGTTAACCCGAATGTTCAAGATATTATAACTATGCTAAGCAGGATAGCTGGATTGCGAGATGCTAGTAAATTCAAATCATGGATGTTTGTAATCATAGCTAAATTAATGGAAGGCCCTATGCAAATGCATTGGGGAGGTTTTATCAGCGACAAATTACAAGACCAAATAAAGAAATTTCTAAAATCAAGTTGTTTTTCTATGTCCTCTTATGCGATCTATTCTTGCACCTTAAGGGTAAATAAGAAAGGGTTGAAAAGAGTTGGTACTCTGGGTAGAGAAATTGGAAACAATCTAATATATGCTCATTTACCAAAAATTACCCTTCATGAATATAGGGAACATTATCGAAGAGTCAAAAATGTATTTTCCATGAAGTTGGTGAGAATAATGGAAGGTGACAAAGCTAAAAGATTATCTCTGGAAGCACAAAGTATTGTTAAACAGGTTGGAGGATGGTACATTCAGTTTCCCACTTTCACCTACATTAGGGTGGAAGGGTTTGAAGGATATCCTTTCATGTTTCCCAGGTACCCCATATAAGATAGTATTATTGGAATTGGTAAGAAAATTAAAGCCGTCTCAAGCTCTTTACAACGTAGCTCATAAGAAGGTTTCCCTCAAATTTCCTATTGTAATAGGGAACTACAAATGCAATGTAGTTAAAGCAGCCAATATGTGTGAAGAAGAGCTAAAGATGTATACTTTGGAGTACTTTCCACTCTGAAGAAAGAATTATGACCCAGAAGGGAATATTGCCAAGAATATAGTTGGTAAGCATGCTCATGTTCAACATTTAGAAGATTACTGGCTCAATTATGATGATGAGCATAAAGTAAGGAAAGTAAAATATGAAAGGTTGTCATTACAATCTACACAGATTCTCAAGATTCATGACATTCCAGATTAGTTGGAGGAAGATTATGGTAAAGTATCGAATCCTACTTATGATGGAAACAAGGTCTATGATGAACCTATCCTAGATCCAGATTATGAAAGTAAAGAAATAACATCTTTTGAGGAATTTTTTGAACCTCTTTTATTGCATACCCAACATTGGATAAATGATTTTTGTAAAGCTTTGAGAAAAGCTGGAATAAGTCCCACATACTCGCTTGATACAAGAAATAAACAAAGAGAAGAAAATGAGCCTGAGCATAAGGAGCCTACTAAGAAAAATAGAAAAGCTGGTAAAGAAACTATTGTTGTGCATATTCAATAAAGAACTTGTGAGGCTATAAGCCAAGGAGTTTCATTAAAACTAGTTGGTTAGCATAAAGAAGTAAAACTAGGTAAGGTTCGAACAAAAGTGAAACAAAAAATGGCATCTTCTTCCATAGCAACACCAAAGATTCAGCCTATGACTTATGAAGAGGAAATAATTACAAAGAATACTGGTACATAGATAAATTTTGCATCTTAGAGAGCTGCAACATTATTTATTTCTCCCCCTTCGGTCAATATGGCTACAGTAAAATAGACATTGGGAAAAACTCCTATGGTTTTAGATTAAAGTTCTGAGCTAGATGAATCTCTAATCAAGGAATAAATGAATAAATTGGGAGCCATGTGGGAATGAGTAAAAGAAAAGAAATTTAAGAATAAGCCCATGGTATAGCCAGTGGTGGAAGAGATTCTAGATACAGGGTCAATTCCTATGAATGTTGAAGAAGAAAAATTCACAAGAGGAACACTCGCCTTAGAGGTAGGGAAACTTGAAGTTCTTGAAATGGAAATAGGGGAGACTGTAGGATAGATTCCCATTGATAATATTATTATTGAAGATACCTTTGATTCCCAACCTTCACTAGGGAATGACCAAAATGATATTGAACAACCGCACATTTATGAAAAACCAAAAGAAGACCAAGTTGAAATTGAAAATAAATAACCTTCACAAACTTTAGGTGATAGGGTGAGAGATGAAGAGAATCCTGATGTGATAGGATATGAAGAAGGTGATGTCCTAGGAACTGATACTGAACACCTGGCTAGAGAGGAAAATATAAGTCTCAGAACTAAAGAGACAGTGTTGAATCCTAATAATCTAGAATCCATGCTAGATAATGTTGAAGATGTTCCCATTTCAGAGGATGTGACAGATAAAGTTGAAAATGTAAGAGAAGAATTTCCTGAACATACTGAAAGCTAGGAACATAGAAATGTTACAGAGGTATAGCATAATGATGATACACCTGATTGGTTAATCAGAGAATTAGCTTCCCCATTGGAAGTGGAATTGGTACCTCTAGATCTTAAAATTTTAATGCAAGAAGTAGAGACTCCTAAGCCTAGCAAAGAGCTAAAATGAAACATGTCATTCAAAAGAATGCAGATGGAAGTAGAAAAATCCATATAGCTACTCCAATAGCAGATAAAAATAGGCATGGAATAATTCCCAAGGAGTATAAAATAACAAGTATCAATGTTGGACACTCATCCTGAACACAAGAATTAGAATAAATGAAGATAAATCTGGATACAACCATTGCCAGGGTGCAGAAAAGTAAATAGAAGAAAAGAGAGTTGAAAGAACAGATTGCTAGTCTAGAGAATTTTGTAAAGTAATTAATCCAATCTAGTCAAGCACAAGCTGAATTTCCTTGGAATCCAATACTCGTGTCACAGGAGCAGGTGGATTCCATCATAGCAATTCACCATAAAATGAATGTATTTGAAGAATGGATTGAGTATTGGGTAAGGAAAGAAGAAGAGCTCATCGCATATGCAATTAGGAAGTATAAGGAGGCATACTGCTGGTTTGAAAATTCCAAAAGATTGGAAGGAGAATGCAAATTTCACCAAGAACAAGTTGATGCACATAGGCAAAACATAGAAGCTCTCATTCAAGCTGATGTCCAAGAATTGATAAGAGAAAATATAATTTTAGAAAAATAATTCCCAATATGTGGAAAATGGAAGAAAAAATTAAGTTGGGAAGGTGACACTTCGGTACAATGTATAGGAGGATTTTAGAAGGTCACTGAGAAGTGTAGTAAATTGATTAATAAAGATCAAGATTTCATTGAAGTGCTAGCACGACAGGATTGTTATCCCTGGACACTAGGAAAGAAGGGTAAGGAAGCAAAAGCTTTTAAGGAATGGATTGAAAGAATAAACAAAGACCCTGTTCTTCTGTTAAACGAGGAAGTTGTTGATGAGATCATACATTGTAGAAATACTATAGTCAAGTATGAAATAGAGAAAATTCAGAGGAATACAAACAACCTCCAGATATCAGAAGCCTACATCAAGATCAACTATAGTTGAAATGCTATTCAAGGGATTTCAAAAGAATGTATGCATAACATAGTAACTGATTTCTGAGAGTATTAGTTGAAGAAAGGTGGAGAAGGTTCCCAAATCTGGAACTTGAGATGATACAATAAATCACCGAATATCGGATACCGGAATTGTTATAAGGATATATTGTTGAAGTTAATTTTGAAAGTTGTCCCTAGTCCTAATAGAAATTCCCCATCTGCTATTCTAAGGAATGTTGATAGACTTGTTTTGCATAGAGTGTTGCATATCAGAGCTTGGAGTTGAAGGTTGTTGCTATTGAAGAAGTCAAATATTTGAATTTTTCTGGAAGATTCTAATGACAATTCGCATCTACCACGTGCTACATTTTTATTTGTTGTTTCTATTTCTCTTGATAGACTTTAAGTTCAAACTCTTGGGGCCTTGTTTCTATAAAAGGCCATTTACTGCTTTACTTTTATTTTAAGTTCATAATTTGTGGATGTCGGAAGAGCCAAAACTTCTTTAGGTTTTGTTCTTTTTTCCTATTTTTTGAATCATTCCAGTCTAAAAACTTGTATGCAAATAAAACTTAATCAATATAAAAGTCATTTTGAAAGCTACCTATCTCATGTATCTTTTGTAGCTATTTTGTTCGTTTAGCCAGAGAAGACTGTATGCTGCACCGTTTAAGGGTGCATATAGAACCAACTCAGTGTCCAAACTAAACCCCCTTCTTTAAAAGCTCACACCATTCTATGCCTAGCTGTGAAGCAATTTGATGAAGTATAGAGCGGTTTGCTTTGATTTGATTAAATCTTTGGGCATGCATGGAGAATAATCAGGAGAAATTTTATTTTTCAATTATTTTGATGCTTTATTTTAGATTAGATGTTAAATTTTAGAAAATTTTCCAAAAAAAGAGATGAATGAATGGAAATATTATTGAAAATATTTCATTTCCATGAAATTGTTGAATGCTTAAAGCTAAATCTACTTAAGTGATAGCAAATTTATTTGATATTCATGAAATGTTATTACAAATCTTTTTATTTCATGAAATTGTTTAATGATCGAATTGAAAATCTTCTATTTTGATGCCTATGATTCCTTTAAGAACTAAATAAAACCATATACCCCTTGAGATTAACAACAATATCACATCATACCTTGAAGTGAACCTAGTATGGTCAAGATCTAACTATCGGATCCTTGGGATTAAGCTAAGTCAACCATTTCCCTAGAATTTCTCTTCCCCTTTTAGGTTGCCCTGGTTTAGTCTTTCAAGTAAAGATAGGTTCTTCGTAGTTTGTGTGTGAGGATTTTATCTGCACTATTTTTGTGACTAACATCATGATCAATAGTAATTGGCAGTAGAAGGAGGGCCTTTTCGTTGTTCTTTTGGTTTCGTTAGGTTTGAATCTAGATTTCCATAGAGTCACTAGATCCTAATTTGGTGATCCTCATGTGACTTTTGTCAAGCTTAGTGGTTGAATGTCATCTAGACCTCAAAAGTCTAGAAGTGCAAGTGCAAATTCATAAAATCTAACTACTATTATACCACCACTGCCGCCTCCCATAGTGATGGCTTTCTTTAACGTAGAGTCATCGATCCAATTTTTCGTATATAATGATCTCCCAAAAAGTTCTGATAAGTTGTGTCCTAAGTATTATCTTCACAAAGATGTGGAAGAACATATCAGTATCTTTAAGGATACATGTTTTAGAGCAAGAATTCAACATGAAGACATTGTGTGTAGGTTGTTTTCGTATACCTTAAGTGATGAAGTTTACCAGTGGTATATAAACCTACCTCGTAACTCAGTTAGATCATGGCAAGATATGGAAAGCCAAGTTTTTGCCAGATTTAGAACACTAGTTGATCCTGCTTTGTTATATAATCAATTTTCTCAAATCAAGAGGTTTGATGGTGAACATATAACTACTTTTAATGACAGGTTTCAAAAGGCTTATTCTAGGTTACAAGCACCTTATGTATTGGATAATTTGTTCACCATTGCGGTTTATTATACAAAAGTAGATCCTTTAACTGCTATGTTTGTAAAGCGAAGGGAAAATCCTCCCACCACTTCACCAAAAGCTTATGCTAAAGCCATAATTGTAAATTTAGAAATGAAACACCTCCAAAGTGGATCATCTGCAAATGGCAGAAATGGATTGAATAATTATCATGTCTTGAGTGTCAATGGAGTCCCTTAAAATCATCTAATGACTCCTAATGCTTTTTCTTTAGTGATCCAGAATGGGACGCTTCCTTAGAATACTTCTTTTCACCTAGGAAATAGTCAAGCTTTAGTCTCTCACCTTGGTCTAGCTATTACAGAGTTGCATCCTAACAAAAATTATTTCTTCTCACATAATCAAGAGAGTCAAAATGTTAAAATTCTAGATGATAAGGAAGAAATTAGAGAAATCATAGCTCAACTCAAAATATTAACCATAGAGGTTACACAATTAAGAAATCAAAACTTTTATTCTCAAAATAACAATCAAAATTTGCAAAGTTGAGCATACAACACTCCCAAACCACCTAGTCCTTGGAACACATGACCGAATAATGGAGGAATATCCACAACTTTAGATAAAATTAATCCCTCTGATGATAGATCCATGTCAAAAATGAATTTAACTGACCTTGCGATGAATAACTAGTGTAGAATTCATAATGCAAATGTTCATTTTGAAGTGGACTATCCATAGTTTAAAACCACTTCAAATATGTTTCTAGCTGCTACACACTACAACAAAAAGTGAGAATCTCATCCTCCTAATGGAAATGAATTAGTTCCAATAGGATATGATTCTTCTTTGGTCCTTGAAAGTTACGAATGTGTTGAGTCACCTATTGTTGTCAGGAGTTGTGCTCATGAATATGAAGGAGACAGTTTAGCCATGACTTTAGAAAGTTATATGTTTCCTTATCAAGATGAAAATGAACCTTAGGATGAAGTTTATGAATTCAGGCTTTTCAACAATATCAAAATGGACATAGTTATAACCTAAGAAGTAACACAAATGATGGAAATAAATTCAATGGGCCATTGAACATGTCAATCCTGCCCAATAACTTTAACACTCGACTAGATGATAAATCGAGCGATGCTCCAGGGTCACCTAAGGTGACCTATCAATATAATTCATCAAATATTTCATGAAGTGAAAAGGTAGATTCCACTGATCAAAACAATTTGACTAATTATTTAGCAGAAGAAATGAAAAAAGGTAAAAAATTAGCCTTTCTTTATCAGAATTGCTCAAAACACCTGTAATGTGAAAATATTTCTTGAATACTTTAGAAGATCTTCCAAAGGAAAGAAAGTTTAGAGAATCTCAGGTGAAAGACAATTTCATTAAGGAAAAAGATAAAAACATAGTTCCTATGGCAGATGTGCAAGTAGCCTTTTATAAAGGAAAAATAGAATCCCCGCCATTCTTATTCACACTAAGGATATTTGGTAAAAATATTCATAATTGTCTAGTAGACTTTGGAGCGTCTACTAATGTGATGCCTTTGTCCATATTTCAAACACTAGGGATAACTCTAACGAGTTCTCTAAAGAAAGTTACTCAACTTGATAAAATGGAAGTAAATGTATTCAGAGAGTTAACTAATATTCATATGCAACTAGTGTTTGATCCTAAGATTCAGTATTATATAGACATTCAGGTTGTTGAGATACCTGATACTTACAGTATGTTGTTGAATAGAGATTGGTCGAAGACTTTGAATGGATACGTGGCCATAGACTTATCACATATGTGGTTACCATGGAAAGGAGTTCCTAATCAAATCAGAATCGAGAGAGAACCACATATGAAATACATGATCATTGATTACGATCAGAAAAATGAAGTTCTATATATTGATGTAGACCCAAGGGTTTATAAAATCTAAAGTTCAGGAGTTAAAATAGAAGAAGTATTCACACGCAATGTTGAAGAGCATAATTAGATAACTCCTGGAACTAATGTTTTAATTGAATTAGATTATGATTCTTTCGAAGAAGAAAAGGAATTATGATAAATTTTGGAAGAATATTGTTACAGAAGCTTGAAAGAGAAGGAAAATTAAAAATTCACTGAATAGTTTTTTGTTGCGGGATTGGTGCAGGTTACACAATTTTGTACATTTAGAAGACAATTACATGATGTCCTTGGAAATCATTCACAAAATTGAAAGTCAGTATTATTTAGAACATGCTAAGATCAAAAGGTCTGAACCAGAAATACATAGAGATAAAGTGCAAGTTACGCAGATTAGAAATGTTAATGTGACAACTCTTAAGAATGGTAAGTTTGCAGTTACTAATGATAGAGCCTGAATCCTTAGGTTTGATGGATCTAAATCGAAAAAAGGAATTAGAATTGGAGTTGAACTCATCAATCCGAAAGATACATCTTTTCTTGTTGCTTATTGATTTCAATTTCAATGTACTAATAATGTGGCAGAATATGAAGCCCTCATTCATGGTTTGATGCTCGCAATCAAGAAGAAATTCAAAATTCTTAAGGCGTTTGGTGATTCTGAATTGGTAGTTAGAAAATTTTGAAAACAATACGTTTTCATTACAAGCGATTGTCTAGTTACCGACATAGAGTGTGGGATTTAATAGAAGATTTTGATGCTTTCAACATTACTCACATTCCATGAAGATTAATCAAAGAGCCAATGCTTTAGCTACTACTGTTGGTGCTCGAGAACCTCTAGATGCTTCAAATTTGAGAAGATTTATAGTTGAACTGGTGCAATTACATTCAGTTCCCAATAATATTACAAATTTGTAAGTGTTTGAAGATGATCGACACATATTGGAATTCATTACTAACTATGGTATCTTCAAAGCACAAATAATTGAAGAAATAGATTGCCCCGATGGCGAGATTCAAGATGAAGAATTAGTTCAAGCTAAAGATAACAATATTTTGAAAGGGATAATTGAGTTGGAGTGACTGTTTGACATGGATCAAATAGTTCGACAAAAAGATTTTCCCTAGAGTGATGGAGGGTTGTCTGAATTATAAAATTTGCATACTAAAGAAGATCCTAAGAATGTGCTTATAGGAAAGGTGTGTACTGAAGAAGAAAGAAGAAATATTGCTTAGGAACTAAGAGATTATTGGAAGGTTATAGCATGGAAATTTGAAGACTTGAAAATCTATGATACTTTTGTCATTACTCATACAATACTGCTAAAGCCTGATGTAAAGCCTTTATGATAGAAACAATGACCAGCAAATGTGATCTTAGAACCACTAATCCAAAAGGAAGTTTAGAAGATTCTCTAAACTTGAATAATATTTCCTATTAGATATTCTACTTGTGTGGAAAACTTAGTACCGGTTAGGAAGAAGAATGGAGACATACGACTGTGTAGATTTCTAGAATCTTAACAAGTCATCTAAAAAAAGATAATTATCCACTACCTTCATTGGAAGAAGTGTTACAGATCATCAATGGTTCATAGATGATGTCCTTTTTGGATGGATTCTCTAGATACAATCAGGTAATGGTAGCGAAGGAAGATTGGATGAAGACAACATTCACCATGAAGTGGGGGACTTTCGTTTACAAAAGGATGCCATTTGGATTGATAAATGCCAAAGCTACATTTCAGAGAGCTATGGATTATGCTTTTCAAGATTGGATAGAAAAATTTATTATCATCTACATGGATGACCTCACAATATTTTCAAAGAATAGAGGAGATCATTTCCAAGATCTCAAAGTAATATTGCAAAAGTGTGAAACTTACAGAGTTTCACTGAATCCTAAGAATTGTATTTTTAGGGTGACTGAAGGTATACTGTTGGGACACATTAATTCTGAAAGAGGTATTTCAATAGACCTAGAAAGAGTAAGTAAATTTCTCAGGTTACAACCCCTGAGAAGTAAAAAAGAATTGAAATCATATTTTGATAAGATTAATTTCGTCTAGAAATTTATCACTAAATTTGCTAAGATAGTAAAACCACTCAATGATATGTTGAAGAAAGATGCAAAAATAGAGTGGAAAAATGAAGCTAAGCTCGCCTTCAAAAATATGAAAGCTACAATTATGGAAGCACCAGTGCTGGTAAGTCTAGATTATGTTAAACCTTTTTATATTTACTCTCTTGCTTCTAGTCATACTTGTGCAGCAGTACTAACACAGAGGGGCAAGAAAAAAGAAGAAAATTCGATTTCTTTTGAGTGCTCCATTTAAAGAAGCGGAGCTAAGATATACAAATGTTGAGAAACATTCCTTTGCTTTGGTTAAAGAAGTACGAAAATTCATGCATTACATTCTTAGGAGTATAGTCAAGGCTATTGTTCTTGTAGACACCTAAAAATGACCTAGGCCTGCAAGCTTCATTTTTTTACCACCTTCGTCCTAGCATAATTAAGTTATCTAATTATGTCCTTGGTCCACATTCGGCTATTGATTAAATAATTCATAATTATTTAATTAATTCATGTCATTTGTTCCTCCTTGATTATTAAATAAATAAATATTATTTATTTATCTAATACGTCATTAATTATCTAAATCTTCCTTTGATTAAATAAATTTCATAATTTATTTAATTTCCCTCTGTCATCTAAGTCTTCCTTTGATTAAATAAATTTCATAATTTATTTAATTTCCCTTTGTCATCTATGTCTTCCTTCAATTAAATAAATTTCATAATTTATTTAATTTCCCTTTGTCATTTTATGTCTTCTTGATTAATTAAATAAATTTTATTTATTTAATTACGTCACTAATTAAGTCCCCCTCTTCTAAAAATTAAATAAATTTGATTTATTTAATTGTCCACTTTCCACTATCATTAAATAATTTTAATTTAATTATTTAATTATTCATTAGCTGTTTCTCTTACTAAAATTAAATAAATTTGATTTATTTAATTTAGCCAATTCTCTTGAATTTTGAATTAAAATCATTATTTAAATTCAAAATAATTCCTTTGTCACATTCCTCCATAATTAAATAATATCTTGATTATTTAATTATTTACTGGTCAGCTAGAGTAAATAAATTTTATTATTTAGTTTCTCCAGCAACCTCTTTGTCCGTGCCAGCCTTATCTTCCAATTTAATTCTTGACTTTTGACTTCTCATTTAATTTCGACCATTGATTGAATTATGTTATAATTCAATCTCCACCCTTCATCCTTATCATTTGCCCTAATTTTGACCTAACCCTAATGCACCCAGCAACATTCAATCTTAAGCATTGATCTTAGGGTTCTTGTCATCTTTTCATCCTGGCCACACATTCAAAATTGCAGTTTTTATAAAAGGGCAATTTTGTTCTCATTTGCCTCTCTCAGCTCCCTTGACTTCTTGCACTCTTAGTCTTTCATGTTTAGGTTTCAATTTATGCTACTAATCTTACAGTCATAGTCACTTACAGTCATAGGCATTTTAGTCCATTGTAGGGTCATTTTATTTTCTGCAAATCCTTCAACACTTGCATAGGGCTTAGTCATTTTGTCATAGTTGCTCACATAAATCTGAGGGCATTTTTATTTATCTGCAAGCTAGGAGGTGTAACAAAGGTTAATCATGGAAGGTGGAGACTTAGGGTAACTTCATCCCTTTTGTCTTCACATTACTTCCTTTGTACTTTGTTACTTCATAGGAATTTTATTGTTATTGTGCTAACCCCACTTAATAATAATTTAGGATTTTCCCTTGATTACATTGGTGAACCCGACGTTGTTATTTCGGCTTTTCGTACGTTTTTTTTTGTTGTTTTCTGTTGTTTTGCAAGTACAGGTACGGATCGCCGCAACATTTTTAAAAACAGTGTGACGCATCATATGCGTCGCGGCTACCGACAATAGAAGAGCGCGAATTGACTATCTACGCGCCGAATTCCCCGCCGCTTGGCGCGTGATTGTTCACAGGCGCTGTCGAAACCGAAAGCGCGTGAAACTTCGCGCAGCATCCGTCACGGTATAACATTTTTTCATTTCGGTTTGGGGTTTTATTTTTGGGATTTGGTTGTTTGTCATTATGTGTTTACGCATTCGGTTTTTATTCCTGCATGATTCAATAAAATTAGATCTTCTGTCACTAATCCTTTCTGGTAGTGGCTTTTTGTTTTGGTAGGATTTTTTGTTGTTTTCTGTTGTTTTGCAAGCAACTGGTACGGATCGCCCGCCAAGCGTCGCCGCTTTATCTGGCGGCGAAGCAGCGCCAGCTATTGACAAGCCGCAAGCGCCAATTCTGAAGCGCCTTAAGCCCGATATTCGAGCGCGTTAGTGAGCAGCATCTAAAATCACAGGAGCATGCACTTTTGGTAGCGCATTTTGCACAGTAAACTTTTTACGTGAGTTTTAGATTTTAATTGCCGGTCCCCGAGTTGTTTACGTTTTACGGTTTTCTATTTTACGTCTTTTTCTATGTTGTTGGTTATTCACGCGTATTAGCAGTTAGATATTTTGTGTTACTAATGGTTTCTTGTAAGCGTGTGGCGATCCTTTTTCGTGTGTCCAAGACCAACACATACAAAACTACTAACTCAATGTTTGCAGATTCGCATGTCAAAGAAGGAGAAAACAAACAGTGTGCTTGTTTATTCCTAGATTAGCAAACTTTGAATTTGGTGCTTTTAAAATGAATCATGTCTTTCATGCTTGAGTGTGCTTGTGGAGTGGTAGGTGAGTATGCTCTCACTTGGTGAAAACCTTGTGATCAGAAAACCAGACCCATTCCTTTATTGTTATTTGCATACGATTGATGTCGAATTATCTCTCCTTAGCATTCTTGCCCGATGCGATCACAGGTGTAAAGCTATTCGCAGAGCTCTAGAGGCAGGCTGATGCAGTGGGAAAAGTACTCACCCGAGACTGACTTCGGACCGGTAGCACCACTAACACGAGGGACTTCCGGCCCGGGGCATAGAAAAGTGGGTTCTTGGGAAAGCCCACAGAATCAGCGTCAGTTACGGCGAGATGGATCGAAGGGACTCATTTGCATGGATCAAGCCCCAGGCGGAATGCCCGAGATTAAACACCTCTTGTCTTAGTGTCCAACCCGTGGCGTTCAGCATTATAGTGCGAGGGAGTGCGATTATCATGCCCGAAGATTACTCACTACTGATCCCCTTGAGTAGAGATAGCAATTCTTGGGATGTCACTACCCAATGAATCCGAATTTGGTGTGCTCGAATGACGCTAATGAGCCGTGGAGGGGAGCCAATGCCACCAAATTCTAAGCTATCCGCTCTTGAGAAGGAAAGGTGTTCATCACCAATCCGAGGTATAACTGGTGGGCTATATCAAGTATACAAACCCAAGGCCTAGTGGCCTTTCTAGGATTGTGCTTATCTCATGTGTGTTTGGTTATCCCTTAAAACGCTGTGTTTGTCAAGTACATTCTGGTTTTGTCACAGTCCAAACAAAACGGTCATCAAACAGATCAAAAACTTCCATCAACATACCACAAAAATCACTTTGAAACAAAACTGTCATATCTGTCGAACCGCAACTGAAATTTTGTAACGCAACTGATCTGATAAACCGCATCTGAAATTTATAACAACGCATCCGTATGCGTCGCGACGCATGTGTAACCCTAAAAGTCGCATCTGTTAAACCAAGTCGCATCTGACAGTCAGAAAGCCACAAGTGAAACAATGAACCGCAACTGATAAACAGAGACGCAATTGCCAAACTGAGACGCATCTGCCTGTCAAAATTTTTAAAACTGCACATTCGAAACCAGAGACCCCCAAACTGTCAGCCATCTGTCAAACTCTGTCATTAGAAGGATTCTGCCAGCAACCCAATTTGAAATTGCTCAAAATTTTGTCCCTTAGCTTGCATTTGATCACCTTAGGTTTCACACCTCACCCCATTTAGTAGCATACATTCAACATTACGTTGTTCCTAGGTTCATATCTTGCATACTTAGGAGTAGACAAATCTTAAGCACCCCTTGGCAAAATCATTGTTTTCGAAATTAGACCCTTTTGGACCAAGTTATCAAACATCCTTTTAGTCATTGTCCTCTTTTGTGAGATTTCTCCCAACTCAAAAGTCTAGTTAGGAAGACTCATTAGTCATCTTGTCAACTTGTCATTAACAACAAAGTCCTCTAGCAGTCCAAATCGAAAACAAAGTTCAAACCTAGAAGTGCTTAGATAGCCTCATTTCACATTGCATCCACATTGCATACCTTATTCACAAAAATCCAAAAACAGTGGTCATTTTAGTCGTCAGTTTGAACCTTAGATTTCACCTAGTGTCATACTTGCATTTAGTGGACATCCCCTTTGAGCAATCTCATTTATGGTCGAAACCAGACTTCAAAAGCGCAAAAGACAAATGGAAAACTTTAGGCAAGATCCCAACAGTCCTCCACATGACTCAAACTGGACCGTGAATGATCCCTTTACCAATCTAGACAATCAACTTCCAATGACAACACAATCCCCACCTAACAACTCATTCGAACGCTACATGCAAAGAGATGAAAACGGTCAACTCCTTCAAGAACACATAGAAGCATTGACACAAGACCCAGAAGTCTATCAGTTGGCTGAAACAATAGCGCGCCACGACAGGGACAGATTCGTAGCTATGCTCTTGAGTGAAGGAGCTAGGTTACCACCAGGATTTGACAGTAACTCGCTACATGATCCTAATGCCAACAATGTTCACAACACCTCGCACAGTGGTCAAATCCTAAATACTACAAGCACCATCCCTCTTAACACAACGACATTGCATACCACATCCAACATCCCAAACATCTCCAATACAATAAACACTACGTCTCTTGGGGGATCACAATCATCCACAACATCCACGACACTACCCCAATTAAACACAACCACTCTTGGTTCCCTGACACCATCGGCAAATTATTCCAACCCTCCTGTTATCACAACAACAAATACCATGGGGCCATCATCAAGTCATCACAACTCCCCCTTGACAACTACATCTACTACCATGAACACAATTTCAACGAAAGCATTCAGTAGTAATTCACAACATCCTTTGGGAGGAGCCACAGGACGTATCTTTATACAAGGACAACAACAAAACGTGAACATGACAACACAGTCAAACGTCATTACCTCCCAAGGTACAAATACCAATGTTCCCCTTGTGCAAAATCAGCAATTCACACAAAAGAGCCAAATAACCCAACCCATGACATCATTAATACATCATAACATTCATGGTCACAACATACCCCAAATAATGACACGCACAGCTGGGGGACACATTCCAACATACTCATCCACCGTTCACACTCATCAACATGCACCTAACCACAACTTCCAATACCAACAACACACATCATACGTCCCACAACAACCCGTACCGCCACAATACACCTATACTCCCACAGGAACACATGGTATACCAGGCAATTCAACGTATGGAAATGTAAATGACCCCACCATAGATGAACTCAAAACAACAGTGCGGGATATGGCGAAGCAAATGCAAAACATGCTCATTACAGGCGGGAAATCCGAAATATCATATGACTTGGATGTGTACCCATTCGACACAAACTTACGTATGCCCGCATTTCCGCCGGGATATGTGTCACCCAACTTCACTAAATACAAAGGCAAAACAAATCCCATTGAACATCTTCGCAAATTCGCAACTAACTGTATGGATATCGCCTACGAACCCACATACTTGATGAGACTTTTCTCCAAAAGTTTGGCAGGTCAAGCCCTTGAATGGTTTTCAACGCAAAAAGATATCCAAACATGGGATGAGCTCAAAAGAAGGTTCATAAAAAATTACGCATACAATATTGACATGGACACCTCTATCACTAGTTTGTGCAATCTCACACAAGAAGAGTCGGGTGAGACATTTATCCCGTTCTTTCAAAAATGGAGAAGCCTCGCTAGTCGATGTCACATTGACATCCCTGAAAGAGAAAAAGTTGACATGTTTGTCCAAACACTTTTAGGGCCCCTCAAATTCGCATTGCAAATACATTGTTGCACAACCTTCACAGAATTAGTGGAAAAGGGGGTCCAAATTGAGAGAGCCCTTATCGCAAAGGGAGAACTGAGGTATGGTTCCAAAAACACAAACACCAACCCACCCGCTGACAAAAACAAATATTGGGTCAAGAATAAACATGTCACAAACGATGGTGTCGTAGACGCCAAGACCGCAAGTCCCGTATTGGCTCTGAAAGGGGTACAACAACAAAATAGACCAACAACGACACTGACACCTTCCCCCAATACTCCTTTGAACAGTCAAAATGATCAAAACCGTCAAGGACAATATCGTCAACAAAGACAATTCCCTAGAGGTCGCACATACACCAATTTAGGTGAACCCATTGCAGACGTCCTCAAGAAATGTATCCAACATGGGGTCATCACACTTCCGGAAATAAAACCTTATGACCCAGGACAATTCAAACCAGCATGGTGGGATGACAACGCAATTTGCGAATGCCATCGAGTCAAAGGGCATACAACCTCCAATTGTCGACAACTGAAAAATGTAATCCAAGACCTCATTGAAAATCGCACCATTGAAGTAGGTGGATCGCAATTCAATTCCAACTCAGATCATACTATCCACAAGAATCCACTACAGGATCATGGTCCCCATAATGCTTCCACTTCAGGTCCACAAAACCAGGCTAACTTCACCCGAGCCAAGTACGATTACTCTTGTGGACCAATAATCAATAATGTTAGAATGAACGAGGAATACATCAACACCATTACGATCAGGAGAGCACCACAGTGCAATGCTACTACACGAAGTGGCAAGGTCACTATAGATGGTCCACCTCCCCCTGGCCAAGCCAAGATCATTGTAGGAGGCCCATCTGCTAAGCAATCACAACCAGCTTCATCTGCTAAACAACCAAAACCTGTCTCAACCCCACAACAGTGGAAACCCAAAAGTCAGTTCAATCTCATTGACCAACTAGGCAAGACTCCTGCGCAAATATCTATCCTTGAGCTGCTTCGTATTTCTCCCGCACACAAAGAAATCCTGGATAAAACTCTCTTAGAGTCGTCGGTCTCGAAGGACATTGATGTCAATCAGTTTGAAACTATGGTGGGATATCTCACCCGCATTTGTACCTATCACCTTCTCAGATCGAGGTTATAAATGGCATCAAAACGACTACTGATGATCGTTACACATAAGAAGTTTTATCCACAAAGCACGAAGATTTAAGGCGGGGTTTTAATAGATGAAGCGGGGTTGAACATATATAGCGCTCCATAAAATGCGGTTAAGGCTCTTGGATTCTCGATGCATCATTAGACCCAACAAAAGAAATATAGTGGAATCAAAGCATATGATGACGAGGAACGCTCTTCGCGAGGTGTTATCTCTCTCCCTATCAGAGTGGGACCACTCATTGTCGACACAACTTGCCAGGTCCTGGATTTAGCACTACCATATAACATTTTACTTGGCCGTCCATGGATCCGCGTTTAAAATTAAACATACCACCAATGCCTCAAGTTCCGCTTTTGGCTGATGCAGAAGTCACCACTGGAACCGAAAAGGCCTTTCCAATATTTGTACTAATTTAAAGGTATCTCGAACACAGTACACAATGCTTAGAAACATCGGCTCCTCGTCCAAATACATCGACCCTTCCATGCTCGGGTCATCTTCCACATCCACTCCATCCACGTCTTCTGACATATCACAACCCTCCACCAACCCTCAGCCCGAATCAACTGATAAAATCCAGGACCTCGGCTGCGGAGAGTTCAAACTAAATACAGCATACAGCATAACTACAATACCCACTCCTCCAAAGATACATGGTCGACCATGTTTCAGAATGGAACCGCAAGAAACATTCAAAGTTCCACCGAATACAGTTTTCATCAAGTGGGGAGACATGAGTGATGAAGACCTTGCCGATATCACAGGATGGATCTACAAGGACACAGTCTCATTACCTCCACTACCAGTCCAGAGATATGGCAAGGGTTACAATATCATGAAGGCTAAAGGCTACGATGGTACTAGTGGCCTTGGAAAAAATAAAACTGGTCGAAGAGAACCCATAGAAACTTTCCAAACTCCGAAGTATCTTGGATTAGGGTTTGGATCACTCGACAATGGCGATCGACGTACCCATGAACTTTCTAGTGAGCAAGTACATGCTTCTGAAAGTGTTGAGACTACTAGGGAATACCTATCTGAAACAGACTCCCACGAGTGGGAATTTGGCTCCGAACGATCCCTAAGTGACTGTTGTCTTGATGATTTGTTTGTTGAACCAGGGGAATTGACCTCTGAACAACGATTTTGGAAAACATTCAAAATTGACCGGGCACCAAACAGTCAAAATCCCACTACCACATCTCATGACACGCAACAACCACCATCCGAACCCCCTCAGTCTAACCTATCTGAAGTATCAGATAATATTGATAACCAGGACTCTCAAACCTTCACCCCTTATTATGACAACGAATATGACACTAGTGAAGGAGAATACTGGGTAGAGTCCGATGTCGAGTTGGACGATGATAACCTCATCTACAACATCAACACATCTATCTGTATGCTATCCGCATCCTCACCCGAATTCACTAGCTGTGACGACGGCATTTCCTTAGTCTACCCTGAACTAGTCGATTGGGACCAACAAGGACCGCTAGTTCTAGACACATTCCAAAATGATGAAGCCATTGCTGAATTCATGGGATTACGCGAGGGCATACCCAGTGGGGACCACAGATCAGGATTTACTATTGATTTGCATTGCGCGGCATACTTTGGTGAGACGGTTCAGTCCTCTAGTCGAAAAAATAAAAATCAAGTAAAAAATGAAACGTCTCTAGGTGAAAACCGAAAGGCACCTCTTGACGGTAAAATAGTAAAAACAAAGGACGTATCTGCGGGTGAAAACCTCTCGGAGGCGCCCAAAGATGGAGGACTGGACTTTCTCCCCGTGCAACAGGAGAGATCAGCCATGCTTGTTGAGGACACCATAGAGGATAACATTTCGACTCCAGAAGACCCCAAGATGGTACTATTTGCGGCATCATTGACAGATGAAGAGAAACCGGAATTTCATAAATTCTTTGCAGAACGGAAAATAAACTTTGCATGGTCCTACGCTGACATGCCAGGATTGGACCCCAAACTAGTTCTACATCATCTGCCACTAGTACCCAATGCTAAACCAGTCAAGCAGAAGTTGCGCAAGATGCACCCTCAAGTTGCTCTATTGGTTAAGGCTGAGTTAAAGAAATTACTGGATGCCGAATTCATAAGGTCTATAGATTATGCTGAATGGATTTCCAACCTAGTGCTGGTGACAAAGCGAATGGACTAGTCGAATTATGTCACAGTTTGAGACTTAAGCGAAAGCATGTCCAAAGGATGACTTTCCTTTGCCCAACATTGACATCATAATTCGATCTAAGCTGCGGGACATGAGATGCTATCCCTCATGGATGGTTTCAGTTATAATCAAATCGCATTGCTCGAGGACCAACACCAAAAGCGACATTTACTTGCCCATGGGGTACATCTTGTTGGGCGATAAGCTTATCGACCTCAAAAATCACCGAGTGCCATACCAAAGGGCTATGACCACGATCTTCCATGACATGATGCACAATATAATGGAAGACTATGTAGACGACTTATTGGCCAAATCAGCAACAAGGAAAGATCATTTGAAGGTACTTGACAAAATCTTCCAGAGACTAGAAGAGTACAAGGTGCGGTTAAACCCTAAGAAATGTATTTTTGGCGTCACGTCAGGTAAGCTATTGGGATACATAGTTTCCCGAAGAGGCATAGAGGTCGATCCGGCAAAGGTTAAAGCAATCATAGACATGCCTCCACCTAGAGGGATCAGTGAACTCAGAACCCTGCAAGGCATAATGATTTTACTACAAAAACCATGTCTACTTGTATCACCTAGCTCATAATCACAATGTGATATTTATTAATGAGTTAATAACAACAAAAAAATTGATACAACTATTTAGATGATAGGTTTTCCCAACTATTACGAAGCTGGTCAAAATTACTTTCATTTGTTGACTGCTAATTTTCTGGTTGAGGTTCCTCTGCCTTAGGGATCGTAGCTTCAGGTACCGCTTTCACCTCTGTCTCAGGGATAGTGGCTTCAGGTAGCACCTTCACCTCTTCCTCAACAACCTTATGTTGGTTAGGTCCCTCAATGGGCCTAGGTGAGTGTCAAAGCTCTAGATGCAGCTTCTAACACTTCTCGATCCAATGCCCACTTATCTTGCAGTGGGTGTAGCAATTTTGGACTTTGTCCTGCCTCTTCACTCTCTTCTTTGGAGAAGAATCTGCTTCACTTCCACTACCATAGTCTGAAGTGTGTGCTCGAAGATATTCCTTTTTAAAGGCTTTGGAGGATTCACCAATCCCTCCATATCTTAATCCTTGATCACGAGGTCTTTGCTTAACCTCTACAGGATTGATCATGCCTTGTTCACCGATCCCAAGGTCTTTACCCTTGGTGTGCCTTTCAAAGCCTCAAAAACATATTTTTGATCATTTTCCACCTCTTGATCTGCTGCAGGAGACTCTTCCAGGTAACCACCTTGGTTACTAGAAACATTGAAAGGTTTCAGGTACTCTATATGTCAACAAAAAATTATATTAACCAACATTCTCCTGACTTGAGCCATAATTGGTCCACTTCCCATGACCACAAGCAAATCCTGACTTTAGACTCTTTATAGTGGACTTTGTTGCAAATGACGCACCCAAGCTGTCAAATGGAGTGAGTGGAGAGTATGAGGAATTATCCTCTAAATGCGGGAAAAAAGCACATATGCCAACATTCTCTGATGCAGGAGGATTCCTCTTGTGTTGCTCCTCCATGAGCTTCTGCAACTTCGCATGCAGCTCTTGATTCTCCTTATTTTCCTTTTCAAGCAAACCTCTGAGCTCAACATTATTAGACTGAATGCACTGGTTGGCTTCCTCCAACTCCCGAATCCTATCAGCCTTGTCTCGGTGCTCTCGGCAGAGTTCTTCAACCATTCTCTTCATGGAAAAGATATCATCCACCATGGATGCAGATAGAGACAACGTCACCCTAGATGATTTTGCTTTCTCTGGTGCCATCTTTGCTTCATAACTCCAAATGTCCACTTGTAAACTTGCACACTAACACTGAAAACCAACAAATTGTCAAATTGTCACACTGATTAAACTAGCACGCTGACTAACAATCACTTCTACAAAACTAGCCAAACTGGACTCTGATACCACTTAATTTGATGCGGAAGGGATCTATGACAAACATTGGTAAAGTGAATGTGTGTAAAGGTGAACAATTTGTTAATTCCTAAAGCTTAATTGAAAAGACATGCAATAGGAACAATAAAGAGAGAGAATCAGAACAAAGAACAAAGAGAGAAGAGGACACAAGATTGATTATGGAGTTCGTCTGAGTGGACTATGTCTCTGGGTCTATCTCAACTAAGTGACCAATCTATTAACAATGTTTGGGATGATTCAGTACAAATTATGAGAAGAAGAGATTTCAACCTACAACAAAAAGTTGTAACAAAAATCTAGACTCTATCGCCTCCCAAAAGACTCACAAAGGCTTACAGACAGAGCCGAATTACAACATAAGAGATCTGCAACAGAAAAGTCTACACAACTCTCTCATAATCTTCTTAGAATAACTTTGCATCAAATGGCTTACTCTTTTTCGAGAAAATCCTCCTCACCATCTCTAATTCTTCTTTCTCCCCACTTGAATACTTGAGAACTCATCCAAGAATGGGATGATGAAAGCTCTCCTTGACTCCTCCTTTTGTACTTGCAGTTTTCTCAATATGGTGTTTAACCATATGATTTGACAAATCATTCCTATCTCCCAATTTTATCACTTAATCTTTTAAAATTATACTCAACCCTTAAAATTATTGGCTCTTATAATTTTGAGCCTTACAAAATAATGATTTTGGGTTGGGATAAATTCATTACCATCGGTTTGTTTTATTTGTTAATTAACAAATAACCATTAAAGGCTATTTAGTTAGGAATCAAGCCTAACTAATGGCTATATAAAACTTGTGCCACTCATACATCAAACGACTTTAATGGTGTAGCAGTGGTTTTTTGTTTTACCACCCAACCGGTCGGGGGTTCAAGTCCCACCGACCAAACTTTCTCTAACCATTTTCAAGTGGTTATATAACAAAACATATTGCTCATGCATTTAGGTTAGGCGTGATATGCGCAACCCAACGGTGGAGATAGGCGCTTGCATCCGGGAGGTGGGGGGTTCGAATCCCCCCACTCTAATTTTGGCAAATCGCTCAACGCCCAAGCGCCGAAGGGGACATGATGGAGGAGGCACGTGGCACATCCTCATTGTGCCACGTGTCAATCATTGATTGGCTAGAATTCACACGTCACTTGCCACACGAGCACCTAGTCACTGTCCTCGTCACCCGCCACTGGGTATTGACTCACTTGCCAACTCAGATGCCACATGTCCACATCGAAGGCTACCACATCACTAGTCGTACAATGACTCAGTTGCTAACGTCACCTGTCATACCACAAACTTGGATTTGTACCGCCATGTCACTATACGACTAACACGTGTCAAGGCCTGATTGGTCCACGCCAGCATATGTACGATGACTCATCTATTTTGTCAACAGATGATGTCATCATCATACCATCTAGTCAACCTTGAACTTTGACCAGGCGTTTCTTTGTCATACAAGCTCCTTTTTTGACAAAATGAACGCCTTCGGGATTGTCTCATCGAGCTCTTCGTCTTGATGTCGTTTTTTTCCAAATTTTGAGATGATCAATTTTTCCACCTTCATACAAGCTCCTAGTTCCTATTTGATGCCAACTTTGACCAGCCGTAACTTTTGCATATAGACTATGTTTTTCGCGATTCAAGCGGCATTGGAATCATGTTTCCAAGCATTACGCCATGGTGCCAACTTCTCGAGCATTGGAGACAGTTGATTTTTTGAGGTTCATAGATCCTCCTAGATCAGGAAGGAACATTAGATTTATCATGACAAGGATGAGATGGTTCTGTCTAAAAAGGATCATATAGATGCTCAATTCTACTCATGACGCCTGTTTTCCAAGTTTTCATCATAGTACTTGCCCAAAGTGCCACCGTAGTGGTTTTCACTAGGATAATTTGTATTTTTTACTATTTTTTTATTTTGATTTTTTTGGAATTTTTACCCTCATTTTGAACCACCTGGTGGTATTGATGTAGAAGCCACTGTCATAATGTGCCAGTGATATCCTGCTTGAAGAAGCTACTTTGCTAAGATACGAGCACTTGGGTGCAACCTTGAAGAACTTTGATCTACCTTATTGGTGTTGGAATTAACCTTGTCTATGTGTGCACGTCACGTTATGGTACCTTTAGAATCCTTATGATGAAGGGTAGCTTCCAACACATGGTCAATGTGAGAATTAGATATCATGAATGGAGTGGATGGTGACATGTATGACGAAATATGAGATGGATTGGTCGATGGTTTGGAACCTTTGACTCTCCAAATTTGGGAGGATGAGTAATGATGGGTGGGATTAAAGGTTTTCATGGGATTAGGACCAACCTCTGGATATACTCCGTTCCTTGCTTGAGAAGCCTTCTTTTGTATTTGAGGATGTTTTTTATGGATACATTTCCCCTTTTTATTTTATCCCATAGTTTCTTTCACTAGTGGATTTTTTAAGGTATGATTTTCTTTATTTTTCTTTGTTATCCATTTATACTTGACGTGTCCTTTTTGCTTTACTGCTTCGTTTACTTTGATGATCTTCTCCTTGCTTTCATATGAATCTTTCTTTTTATGTTGGTCCCCATTTGAGTAAGAGATGATGGGTGGATGATGATTCATGATATGACTAGTTGTAGTGTTGATAATATTTTCATCATAAGGATCCTTCGTGCCCCCTATGTTGATGTTTGCATTAGACAAGATTGCCCCTGTTATTGTAAAGCTATTATTAATACCTAATCCTTTGCCCTGATAATGTATCCTCTGATCCATAGCCACTGAATATGACTTGTCATGAACACATGATATTGCTATGGGTTCCTGTTGTTCAGGAATATGAACTATTTTCTCTAAGTCTGTGACATCATTATCTATTGATATTGCTTCAAAAGATGTTGGTGTTGATTCAAAAGATGTTGATGATGCACAATCACTATAAGAATCAAGAATCTCAATTGTTTCTTGCTCTTGTGTGGAAATATCAAGAATGGGAGACTCTTATTTTGGATGAAGAATGTCTATATGCATGTCAAAAATAAACATCTCAGGGCTGATATCGGGGACATCTTTGGAATTTAAAATGGTTTGGAAACTGTCCCTTAGCTCTTGGTGAAACTCTAGGGACAGGGGTTCTTGATCCCAACTCAATTTAGAGTAACTTTCGTTATCATCAAGAGCCTCTTCTTGACATTATCCTTGGGTGGATGATATATCATTGATAAAAGATTCTTCGCAACACTCATTAGGTATGGGTGCAATAATGGATATTTATTGCTTGTTTGGAACTTCTTCAACATGCCCAATTGTGAAGTCATATGTGGAAGAAATGTTACAATATGAGACCCACTTGACGTGATTACGGTATGAAATATTGCTAGACATTGTTGATGGGTTTGGACTTTGTTTTAAAATAATATCTTGATGCATGTTTGATTCCTTGTGTTGTGATAAATAAATATGTCCCACCGTGGTATCATGGGTATGGTTTATATTTTTTGAAGTTGATGCCTTTCCTGAATCTTTTTCTTTTGTATGATCTTTTGTTTGTGTAAATTTTTAGATTTTCATTCCCAAAATTTTGATCGACATTAATGTCTCCTTGTTCAATAAGATATTCTATTAGATGTTTGAGTCTAAAACAATTCTTGTGTTTTATGACCTTTGTATTGATGAAATTCACAAAAATGATTGTCTCTATAGCTATGAGGTTTGACTTGTGGATCTTGATAGTTTGACAAATTTGGGAGTGTGATAAGATTAGTCTGTATCAACCTTTTCAACACATCTTCCATAGGTTCCCCTAAGGGAGTGAATTGTTGTTTAGGAGCACCGTTTGTTCTTTTTGGTCCATGTTGAGTGTTTGTAGCATTGATCATTGGTCGATTGTTTGGCGGTGGCATGTATGGTTGTTGTGTGTTCATGGTTTGGGTGTTTGATTGCCTACGATCAGCTAAGACCACCTTTGCATCAACAACATCATCACTAGTAACATTTTTCTTGTTGGCCCAAAAGTGGGGCTTGTCGTTAGAACTAGTGTATGGGTGGTTATACACTTGTGTGGTTCCTTGTGAGATTAGAGCTCTCTCGATGTTGAGGGCCCTAGGGACAAGCTTGTAATAAGTGGTGATACATTGCATCTTCAAGTGGAAGGATAGGTCCTCGTCAATGTTAGCAATGATAATTCCCATTTGTTGCTCTTCAAGAATGGGCCACTTGCTCTTACTGGCTCTCTTTTCCTCCATCGTTGTAAGAAATTAGCGAAGGATTCTCCTTTGTTTTGTTTGACTGTGTATAACTCTCCTAAGCTTACATCCATGTCAATATTGAAGGGGAAGTGATCTATTAATCTATCGATGATTTTTTGGAAGGTTTTGATACCTGGAGGTAATTATGAAAACCAATCGATGGTTGGGCCTGTCAAACTTCGTGGAAAGAGGTACATCAAGTAAGAATCATTATAGGAAACCTCCATACACATGGCGTTGAATTCTTTGATGTGATCCACAAGATTTCCCATCCCTTTGTATTTATCAAATTTAGGGACCTCAAAACTGGGAGGGAAAGGTAACATGGCGATGTTTCTATCGAATGAGTATGGACATAAGTTTTTTTGTGTATGGGGTTTCTTCGTTTTTCCCATTTGGATATCCTACATTTGTTGTGTTAGCACCTTGAGTTGCAATGCCACATCATCTTGCAAGTTTGGTGGAGGAACATGTATTGCGTATTGAGGGATGGTGGATGGATTGTACATGAGATTTTGATATGATGAGGTGTTGAATGGTGTGTATAGTGGTGTAGGATATTGTGAAGGTGATTGTGGTGGAGGCGTATATTTTCCTAATGTGTTTGGGTTGATGATGTTTTGTTGAGGGTTGTAGTATAAACCTTGTTGTTGTTTTTGGGTATATTGTTGAGCTAGTAAGGTTGCTTGTTGTTGTTGGGCCACGAGGGCTGCTTGTTGGGCTTGTTGTTGTTATTGGGATGATAGGGCTGCTTGGTGTGCTTGTTGTTGTTGTTGAGCCACTAGGTCTTGCTATTGGCTTGTTGATAAGCTTGTTCTTGCAATGCAGGATCAAATAGTTGTTGGGACATTTGTGATGGGTTTTGGGTGTTGATTTTTTGCATGGGTAGTGGGTTGTTAATGAGAAGTTAGGGGTTCCCTTGGTTTAACATTCCTTGTAAGATGGTGGATTGGGACGAAGGAATGTAAGTTTAAGGTCC
Source organism: Sequoia sempervirens (assembly GCA_007258455.2). NCBI lineage: Eukaryota > Viridiplantae > Streptophyta > Pinopsida > Cupressales > Cupressaceae > Sequoia > Sequoia sempervirens. The sequence goes on from VDFB02268800.1 coordinate 67,804, forward strand.
CATTTGATTTTGCATGACGAGAGGTACCGAGGGGAAAGATAATCATGATGGCGCCATTAGGTATTGC